>JAODLM010000824.1:0-100000 GCA_036937905.1 Salvia rosmarinus
ATGCGATCGGTTCATTGATCTCGACCAAACAATGTTGTTAAATCTTTGTTTGAAATCGGGATCATCATTAAATCTTGATGGGACTTTCGACAGCTTTTAGCATAATATGCATCTGAAAATCTATATGCGGTGTTCGGGAGAACTTCTGCATGCATAACTTCAATGCGGGGTCCTGGTCGTTATCAACATTTTAGGAGGAAAATTCATGCACTCACTCACAAATTTGTAAGCAACCATGAATATGATTCAAAGTCTTACTACACTACTACAAAAGCAGTATAGACTACACGTTTTATGTATGATGCATGTGCATCGGTAGTGTAGAGAAAGTGGTGTGAAAAAGTAGGCGGCATACACTCGGCTTTTAAGCGTGATCGATACCCTTATAGACCTAGCGTTTACGACGCAGACTCTGCACGGCGGCGTGGTCTATGCCCAGAACTTCTGGAAAATGCTTGGCGCATACACTCTGCTTTTAAGCGTGGTCTATACTGTTATAGACTACTGACTTTTCGACATAGACTACGGCTTTGCGGCGTAGTCTATACCCAGAACTTCTGAAAAAGGCAGCGCGTACACTCGTTTTTGTCGTGGTCTATGCCTTTATAGACTTCTGTTTTCGCGCGTAGACTTCGCTTTTTCTGCGTGGTCATACCTTTCAGAACTATAGAAAAGGCAGCGCGTACCTCGTTTTTTATCGTGGTCTATACCCTTATAGACTCGCTTTTTGGCACAATAGACTTGCTTTTTCGCGTAGTCTATACCCCTCGAACTCTGAGAAAAAGGCAGCGCGTACTACGTTTTTTATCGTAGTCTATACCAGCTATAGACTACTGTTTTTAGCGCATAGACTAAGCACTTCGCGTGAGTACATACACTGAACTACACGATAGTTGGCTCGTACACTCGCTTTTTGTCGTAGTCTATACCATATAGACTTCAACTTTTTTGCACGTAGACTACGCTTTTTCTGCGTGGTCTGTCCAAACAGAACTACTGAAAAAATTTACGCGCATGCACTCGCTTTTTATGCGTAGTAGTATGTATTAACTCGGTTTTGAGTTTATTTACTACGGTTTTAATGCCAATTTACTACATTTTTCTATTACAACAGTAGTCAATTTAATAACAACTCTGGTTTTTGATTTCAGCAGTAGTTAATTTCTTCTATTTAAACACAATGCGATTAATAAAGCACAAGCAAATGAGATTAAAATATCTTTGCGACTCGTTCGAAATCACTATTCAAAATATACAATATGTTTTCATTACGACTACAAAATCATTATCAAAAATATCTGATCTGTTTTCATTCATGACTCTGAAAATCATTATCTGAAAATCTATGCACGTCCATAACAAAGCAATAAAAGAGTATCCATATCGCGGTCTGAAATAATTGAAATATCGATCACTTACAACTAAAACATCCACAGACTATATGTGAAGAAGCATGAAATTTGCCCGTTCAACCTTGAACTTCATCAATGTCTCTCGAGTAAGGCCGATTTTGAAACTATTAACAATTCGAAAATAGAATATTAGCACTCTTGTATGAAAAAATGATTATATTAAAGAATTGAAATGGAATTATCTTACATGTGAGCGTAAAGAAATGGAACCGATCTTCATAACTTCTTCAATTATATCTTTCATGAGCGTAGTACAAGAACCGCGTTGCTTGGAATCGGGTTGTCTTGAACTTTTTAAAATATCGAATATTAGCAACATGTAGATGTATGAAATCGACATAAAACAAATGTGATTTGATAAATGAAAATCATTACAATTTCGACTTGGTTCTTCTTAACACTCTTTCTCCAATTTTGCATTAAACATAAAAATTGCCGTGACGATTAATAGTAATTAGATACTACCACAAATACACGCATTTCAAAGTCTGATACGATGTCGGTAAATAAGCGAGATGATAAGCTTTCTTGAACAATAACTCTGACTTGGTTGGAGAACAACTCGATAGTAGGCAGCAAGGTAAGTTCGAACCATACGTAGATTTTGTGAAAATAGTGCGCTTTTTATTGCAACTCGGGCTCGATTGATAGAAGAATAAAAGGCTGCATATTGCGGAGGTGGGAAAGGTTTGGATGAAAATACTAAAGCATAGGAAGAGCACATGGCTCGCTCACGCAGCTACAATCTCTAATGATTTAGCAGTTGTCTCTCGCGTGTGGACTAGGCGAGCGAGCGAGGCAACCAAGGCTCCCGGAACTGCACGTGATCGAGCAGAACCTAACGATATGGAGCCTGGCGGAGACACTGAACGAAATTACTTTCACGGTAATTATTCTTTGTCGTGATGCTCGGTTAGTTTAGAAGAGCAGGAAAGAAAACTAGCGGTCTTGCATCAACGATGCGCGTCAAGCATACTTGATATACATGATTTTCGAGAGATGAGGATACGTCTTGATTAGGCGAAATTGATGAAGTTGAAATTTTAACGGACAACACTGCGAGGAATCAATTTGAAATATACGTCTGAAAAGGAGAATGATGATGAAACATGAGATGGGAGCTATG
Source organism: Salvia rosmarinus (assembly GCA_036937905.1). NCBI lineage: Eukaryota > Viridiplantae > Streptophyta > Magnoliopsida > Lamiales > Lamiaceae > Salvia > Salvia rosmarinus. The sequence goes on from JAODLM010000824.1 coordinate 2,539, forward strand.
TTTCTGGAATAATATCCTCGAGCGAACGGATTTGACCTGATTGAGATTGTAACACTCAAAATGTGCGATTAGGTAAAAAAACACACGAAGGCGAAAAAGTCGATAGATATAGTCGACAAAACATGCGGAAGATAGAAGGGACTTCTTCAGCGAAATTAAGAGAGGGATAGAAGGGAGAGGGCGGAGCTAAATCCCCAAAGTTTGGTTCACGCCTACTGACTGTCTGGTGATCAGATGAAGGCAAGCGAGAGAACCCGACAAGTGCGTTTCTTGCAAGTTCTAGTAAAGAGATCACTAATCACTACATTATCTTTTATCTTATCGATGAAGCATTGGAATCGTTAGGTCCATCCATTAAAGTGTTGTTGCTATAGTTTATAACTATTTCGGTGCATAATCGTTAGGTCCGTCCATCGATGAGATATACAGGCGGGAAACTAATGAACACTTGTTTCCGTAATGTAAAAGTGAATCTGCCTTTGATACCCATTGACCTACGAAGAAAGTTGTTGTTTGTAGGGACTCTTCTCACAAATACATCTCATATTTCATCGATAATATTATGCCCAAAGGTCCGCCTACATGACTCGGATGCATTCACTTTAAGGAAAAAATAACTTGCTTTTAATATATCTTTTCGAAATTAGACATACTCCTACATTTACTATCAAATTAAAATATAATGGTCACAAAAAACAATGATTTTCTTGCACATTCTATTTTACGCTATGATTTGCAGCATAAATTAACTAATGCCATCTATATATGTGAATCTCGCTTGGCGTTTGTTGTTTCCCAACATAAATGCTTTCGACCACTAACCCGGCAACGTCCGATAGCAGAATGAACAATACTACAGGCTACGACTAATAACAGCTGTTTATTCACTAATCTCAGCTTTAATCACAAAAATTAATAAAATAACTAAGCTCTATCTATCATCAACAAGCGATCTCGGTTTAGATGTACCATTCGGTGACCAACCAAACTTGTATCCGCAATTCGAGTTTAAAATCTAAGAAATGCTGCGTGAGGCGAGATAATATCATATTGATGCTTAGTGAAGAGACAATCAAAGTCATAAAAAATATCCGGATACTAGGTTTTCGATTTGAGAGCCCTAATCTAGCAAATAGTCGTCAAAACCCAACAAATAATTTCCAATCATGAAAAGAAAAGAAGGAATTAAAGTCGATCTTCGTGTTGTGATATATTTTCGATTATCATCACGAATCACGATGACTAAGAGGTCGAAGATAATCGTTTCTCCATGAGGATCAACTCTTGTAAGAATCGAATGTTCCTAATCAATAGAAAACATATAATATTAGACATGTTGAAAAAAAGAAGATAATGGTGATGAACTAAGATTTAAGACTTACCCTACATTGCAGTTACTATCACTAATTGATTTTGAGATACACCTCAAACCTATCAGCCAAAACACGTGTTAGATGCATCTTGATCGCCCTTGGGACATATGATATCTCGAATGGATTCACAAACCTTGATCGACCAAGTGTAGTTGTACTCTCTTGAACTCTTGGAATAAGTGACTAACAAATAAATAAAATGTATTAAATAAACATATACTTAACATTGCAAAATAAATTTTGAAGAGTAAATTCTTACCACATATAAACCACAAGCATAATTTCACGGAATTGGCTCACAATTATGGCGGATGATGTCTTCAAGATGTACGAAAATCTCGAAGAGACTTACAAGATTTCATCTTCAAATGGAATTAATATCCGCTTTCTCATCCGTCAGTTTTTCAACATGTAAATCTGACACTTTCATGGGCCGAATGCAAAGTGTCAAAACACTTCACATTCTCTCCTTAACAACTCTTTGCCCGTACTTTTGTTTCTCTTGTAGAAAAGACACCTAATTTGCATAAGCATAAATGTAAATAATAATAATAACAAATAATCATCATTGTCGATCAATCGTTCACACACGGTTCTAAGTCACTAAATATAAAGTAGAACAAATAAATCACTATGACTAACGAGTTCGTAATTCAGTTTGTTAATCGATATTACATATCACGGGTCACAAACGTCTACATATATCGAACTAAGGTTGAAATGGAAGAAAGAAATGTTCTGCTAGTTTACATCTAATTGTCTCATGATATATTGATAAACTTGCAAGTTTTAAGCTGCGTAAGGTGTGTTTTGTATGGCCTAATTATGAAATGTGAAATGGTGTTGCTCGGTAACTTTGTATTGTGTAAATCTGAAAAATGTAAGTTATTGATTACGTAAATGTTGCGAGAACAATGTCTAGGTGAATATCCTCTTTATGAAGTTATTGTGTAGAACTTTCTAAAAGCGACTGTAGTGAAGTGGAAGATGCTACTTGCTTATGTTGATTATGTTGCCTTTGGAAAGATGCTACTCGGGCACGAAAACAATGAATGGGAAGCGGTTGGTGGTGCTCATATCTGAAGTTAATTTTGCCCGAGTTGTCATGTGATTGTATGAAGTCTTCATATTGCTTGAGAAAAGTACTTACCTATTTTATATGTTTACCTCGTCGGAAAGTGAATTATCTTTGACTTTTGATGTAATGATAATTCGAGTTCTTAATCTTACTTGATCGCCCGTACTTAGGGATCGTTGTACTAGATCTTAGTTATGTATCAAATATCCTTTCTTGCCTATAAAAGCCTCTTACAAATCTTTCGGAGCTCGGTCGGATGCAAAGGAAGGCCGTTTTCTGGTAGGAATATGTGGATGGGACATGATCACATGAGCAATTATTACGACCACTAGTCTTCTTTGGTTCCAAGGAAAAATGTGAGTGCTAACTTAGACAATTCTAGCGGTGTATTAATACTGAACATTGTTAACAAAACTTTATGAAGGCAATGACACAAATAATAATAACAAAAGCATAAGTTTATGAAGTAATAATAATAATAACAAATAATCATGTTAAACTAAAAATAATATGCATAACGTATCAACTTTCTCAATCAAGATCACTTGGCAATCATCTTCCTTCTCATTCTCCTACTTTGTCCTTGAGGTCTTCGTCAGCTCAAAATTCACTTGTTTGATCGAGCAACTTCCATTTTCTTCATAATCTTTACAGTGCTTTCAAATTTTGTAATGCAGCAAGTTTTTCACTCTATCGTGTAGGTGACATATCATCATTTCTTGTTGTTCTCAGATTTTCTTATCTCCCAACTTTACCTTGTCTATCTTTCATGGATTTTTGAAGAAAGTAGTAGGGTAACATAACTACCTCTTTCGCATGCAGGCGTTCGCTTTTGTGTAATGCTGCGTGTGCAAATCTTCTCCCAGTATTAGTCTTCAATTCACCTTCCTTTGGCGTATGCAATCGTCCTTTAGTATACAAATGAAGATTGAGCAGTTAAGTTCGAAGCGGTTAGTATATGCATGTATTATAAAAAATTTATGTTATAATAATAGCAAGATTATTACGATTATATCGTCATCATAATAGCAAGAAAATTTTATAATGCATGTATCATAAAAAAAGCATGGAACATCTTACAATCCTTTACGAGTTTGCTTTAATTTATCATCTTCTATATCGCCTTTCTTTGGAATTCGGGCTTTCTTCCGCATGACATCCCTATCTACATCATCTCTCACGTAATTAGGTCGCCTACAATAATAAAAAAGTATGTACATAGGATATGAAGCATAAGGAGATGTATCAAGCGGTGTTGAAGAAAATAAATAAGAAATGAGCAGTAAGGAAAAACTACCATTGTTTATTGACCCGCATAGCCTCTTCGTTGAAAGTCTATGTGGGTAAATGTTCTTCTTTACCCTTCATTTGCTCTTCACTCCATTTCTACAATATGAGTGAATTCGTCATTAAAATCTTGTACTAGAAGATACTTTCTACATAAAAGGCGACGTTGGTGCCATAAGGTCTTGTAATAGTTAAGTAAAATAAACTACAACTTGAAGCCGTACTTGCCATTGAAATAAACAAGCTACCTTGCAAGCTAGGCAGTGCAGTAGCGTAAGCGTAATCCTAATACTGATGCTGCGGAAGGCACGTTACGCCCAGTGACTCTAATATTCCCGCTCGTTCTTTAAAGGTGGGAACCGATAAGCAAAAATCTGAGAAAATTGGTGACACGACGACATCGAAGAGGCAGTTAAGCATTAGAGTGCAAGTGCACACATACATTACGACGAAAATAACTTTCAAACCCGAATTGAAAACTAAGGATCAAGTGCGACACGGCCTCGATCATGGGCAAATATAGACAATATAAAGACAACATCTTTGTACATCAATGAGAGAAAAGGAAACTTGAGAAAGATCACAATGAATATAAATAGAATACGGAAGAACCAGACCAGTTTAAACATATGATAATCTACGCGATCATTGCCAATCAACGATAAGCAATATACGAAAAAATAAGCAGTGTTTTTGGCATTTCTCTCATTTCAAAACATCGAGAAATTTTAGCATTTAGTTAGACACTTAACATTATTACTCTTGTTGCCGAGAAAACTCAATCTTGAAATAATGACGACTACTTCTCTTGCATTTTTGGAACAAAGAACATCGGCCAAAACTAATCGATAATAAAAACTATTTCTTATCTTTGAGTGCATGAACATAAATACTCTTGTCGAGTTATCATAAAACATGAAGAAATAGTAAAGAGGCGAGGCAACCGAATAAGATAACACTAACGAAAAGCTGGCATAAATGGGAATTGACAAAATTTACTACGAAAGAATGCATCGACTCCGGCATAATGTGGAACACTAACTTGTTGGTAATCCGAGGAAGTAGGAGAAATATAGTTTAAAAATGGATCCGGCCGGGGCCTTGAGCGTGAAACTATCACATAAGTCGTTTGCTTACCTTAAAACCTTCACATTACTCTAGATAGCACAAATTCAGTCCAATCTTCCGTAGAATACCGCTTTGCGTAGGGTGGATCATTCGGTTTTAGAGTTGTCTATGTTGGGAAGAATGTATTTTTTATATAATTTAGACTTCCTTTTCGCCACTTTGTGCTGCATGATTCTTCACGTTACTCATCAGAGTCTTTTGAACTACATATGCTACCTAATAAACCAAAGAGAATTTGCTCAAGTTATTCCATAAAAATCGTGCGATATTAAATAAATATGCATAAATATTAAGGCTACAATTATTTGAATTTATATATGATCATCGCGCTTCACTTTGCAAACTCGATCAAACACACATTTCCTCTTGTTGATTGTGTTTCTTTGGAGTCAATCCACATTGTCGGCATCATGGTAACCATGGTAACCCTGAGACCTATTGAAAAAATATCGATACAAATAATTAGCTTACCATAAATAAAATAAGCAATGTACAAAAACACACAAACATGGGATTGTACCGGTTTAGAGTTGATTATTGCTTAATTCTATCACAATCTTGGCGAACACATGATGGTTCATTTTCATCACGGTCAAATCGTTCAAATTCATTTGTGGAGCTTCGTTATTGAAAGCTTGGTAACTAGAGCAATATCTTCAACTCTGCACCACTAATCATTTCACGGTACTCTTTATTGGGACATGAGAGTACCACGAGACCATATAGGATCTTGAGGGTCTTCAACGTAGAACACTTGTTTAGCTTGACGTCTAATATAAGCGAATCCGGTTTGAACCCATTCTTTCAAGTTCACTAAGGTAAGCGAAGATCATCTACTCTCGCGCCATTATTCTCGAGCCGATCACCTTAAACACTACCATCGAAATGCTTGATAATCAAGCTCCCAATTTCAGAATTACCCCATAGAGCGTCATATCGTGACAATTGGGTTTTATCCTTGACAACTTGAAACACTTGCATTGTCTTTGCAACTAAAATGACTCGGAATTTTGAACAACTCGTAGATTATCACGTTAACTTTTGTATTGTAAGTAACACCATTAATCAAATAGCTTTGATATTTTAGAAGCGCTTTTGCTAGGTCCGTACGCCCGTCACTTGACTTTGTTGATTTGACTAATGAATGTGCTTGATTCTAATGAATGTGCTTGATTTGATGAATGTCTTGATGTCACTCCAACGAGGAAGAAACTAAAATTAATACAAAAGGATTTGTTGTTGTAATTGTTTAATATTTTTTAAACTATAACACTTACCGTTCACAAAACCAATCGATGAAAGTTTTGTTATGTTGACTTGTTGCCAAGTTAAAGTTTTGGTAGGATATGTTTTCTTCACAAGTTCGGATGTTCTACGTCCGAGATACATCCATAAAAATTAGTGCATAATTATTTAAAAATGAAGGCTATCGTTAAGTCGGGGCATATGTTGAGGACATACTCAATATATGGGTCGACCTCAATATCATTATTCAATACATATCGATGTGCTGCTTCCTTTCCTCAACGACGGTTGTGTGGTGTTGAGCACTTATTAAAGGCACTTGTTCGGATGGCTTGCGAGTATGAGCAGGATTCGATCGTGTGGACATTGGATAAGTAATCTGCGCAAAATTCACTTTGCCTCTTGACAATATAACATTCGACAATACAACCTTACGGCGATTACGATTACGCACATATCGCTTTAAGATTTTCATAAATCTTTCAAGCGGATACATCCATCTATACAAAGCTGGCCCGCATAATTCCACCTCTACCACAAGATGGACCACTAAATGAATCATTATATCGAAAGAATGACGGAGAAATTCTTTTCAAACAAACACAAAGTCGATCACAATATCTCTTTGAATTTGCTCTAACTTTGACACATCAATAACTCTCTCCTGACATTGAAGAAACACAACCTAGTGATGGTATACCTCGCATGTTTTGGTAAAACACCACGGATGTGGCGGAAGCAATTGTTGCATTAAAGTATGCAATCATGGGACTTGAGTCCAACTAGTTTCAAATCCTTCATGGACACCAATTTGGAAACATTAGATGAATAGCCATGGCAGCCGTTCCATCACGAAGCTGCATAATTTTCTTTTCTCTTCTTTACTTAATGTAATGAGGAGGTAAAAATGTTCTAGATCCAATCACTTGGGATGCTGACTCAGTGGACGCAACTCCATCAAATCTTGTCTATTGCAATTCCATCCTTCGTCTTTCGAATGTTTAGTAATGTGTAATCAAACTTTCACGCATTTTCTCAATATGCATCCATCGAGACATCGCACATGTAGATGTTCCCAATCTATGAATCGAAGAATATCGACATTTTTTCCAACATGTTTTGCCTTTATCCATTTGTGGTGGTTCTTGTGTCTTTGGTTTCTTTTGCCTTTCTTTTTACTGCTGGTGGCCATCGTCATAATTTAACTTATTTACATCCTTTTTCCCAAAGAACAGTGATGTTCTTAACTCTTTCAATTACCTCGTGGCCTCGGATTAGGGGCAAAGTCGAACTCTTGTTGACCATCAAAAGCCTTCTTTTGTAAGTCGATAAGGATGATGTGCGGTGAGATCTTCTATGCCCGTATATGACATTTTCTAGAATGTTTCAAACATCTTAGCATATGTTTCTTCTCACATCTTGGACATGCTTGATATCCTTTCTGAGGCACCACGATAGGTTTCCATGGCGGGAAAATCATTGATTGTCCACGGAGAAACTGACTTTGAGCAGAAACTTTCTTCTCGGTATACATCATATGCTTTGATACCCCGTCCATAACTCGCTTTAAGTCGTCAATTAAAGGTGACAAATACACATCAATGTCGTTCCCGGTTGTTTTGGACGATATTAATAACGTCGACATCATGAATTTTCTCTTCATGCATGTAACGAGGAGGTAGATTGTATGCGTGACAAGTAACAACGGTGACAACTATCGTAGAATTCATTAATTTGTGTGGTTGACACCATCTAGCGGATAGAGCTAACCTAAGATTCGATTCTCTGTGAAGCGAGTGCGCCATTTTCATCCACTAATCTCGGTACTGGTGCATCGGTAGGATGTCGTATAAATGCCCGTCTGAACATCTTTCATTAGCATGCCGAGTTAAGTCTTTAGATGTTTCCTTATTTCGAAACATTCTCAAAAATCTTGGTATTGGTGGAAAGTACACAATAGCTGCGAGAGCATGATATGTGAAATTAGTTGTCTTACGGCTCTTCTTCCGTCTTGACAATCCACATGTAGGACACTCATCACGGTTCTTATATATCTTTCTATATAAGATCAATCATTTAAATGACATGGATTTTCTCATAACTTCGTACCCAGTCTTAAGATTTTTTGCATTGTATAGAGATGAAGGCATCTCATTTGCAATTTGGAAGCATTCCTTAATAAATCTACAGATTCATTGAAGTATCCTTGTCGCACCACCTATATACTTTGCCTTCAAATTGTACAACTTCACAATTCTTGATAACTTTGAGAACTTTGTATGACACGGATACAAAGGTTTTCGACGTCCTCAAGTAACTTCCTAAATTCATTTGGATTATTCGATAAGTCTCATACGCATCATGTATCGTATCGATAGGATCTTCGTTCTTGATATTGACCATCTTCCCATATTCTATCTTTTTTCATTGTCTAAGCTTGCGGAATCGATTTTCCCATGAAATGTCCGTTCTTGGTATGTTAGATCCATACCATGACAACCTGAAGTCTTGTCCCATTGCGGATACATTTTCTTTTAAATTACCACATTTTGCACAAGGACATGGTATTTGGTTAGAATCTCTACGCATTTTGCAATGCAAATGTAAGAAAGATTCTACCCGTACTAAATTCACGTGATAATCTATTCGTTGACATCCATGCTTTGTCCGTCTTGAACAATCAAAATTCACAACCTAATAGTACCGGCAAACATAAATTTAGCAAATTCACTTCATTATCATCTCTTACTGCCAACCAAAATTAAATTTTATATTCTAACACATAACTTGGTGAACTTATCACTTAAATCCGACATATGAAGTTTTATTGACAAATCGATCACTATTGACATAATGGAAACTAGAAAGACAAATACTTATTGACCATCATAAGATTACGAAAAATATCTTTACTAAAGAGGTAAAACTTACCTTGTCGTGTACACTTGCGCCTTTAAGCCTCTGCGTGTAGATATACCGTCCGGGAATACTGATATCTTGCTAGATCGACCTAAGCAAGTAAAGGCGAAAGAACAAGTTCTAAGTCGAGGGAATACCTTATCACATTCAATGAAGCAATTTTATGAGAAACAAGCGGGATACTTTACAAAGTTTATAAATCATAATTCACGACTTAAATTTAACATCTTGGTTACTTGAAATATGTAATGCCTCTTATCATCCAATCAGATCAAACTATCGATATGTCAATACGCCAAATTCATAAGATAATTACATAATCAAAATAAAGTTGCATCATTATTCTTTAGTCTCGGCATGTTTAGTTGCATTTATTAAGGAAAGAGTCACAAATTATCGATGGTGGCGATGTCGAGAAAAGCCAATTCGTTGTTTCATTGTTATTTTGTCGAAAAACATCAAACTTTAATATTTTTGTGGAAAAAATAAAATTGCCGTCTTTTCTTGCATTTTAGTTAATTAGTTAACTAGAAATGGTCGAAATAGAGACTTTTGGCTTCCATAACCTCAGTGTTTATTACATCTTGACGAGAAGAAGGGTGTGCAGAGCAGTTGATAAGTTAGTATCACATCTTGATTGCTTTTGTTTTTGAATTTGTTTCCAAATTATCTTTACGTATGGGATTCCTATCGGAAAGGCCACGGTGAATCTATACCCTTTGTACCTCATTCACGAACAAACTATCTCGAGCGACATGAAGGGTAGAAGAGATAAAGGGTGGTTAGGATGAAAAAAAACTTAAAGGTTTTGTACTTGATTGTGCGCTAATTATTGTGTAACTATATTGGACTTCGTTTGATATTACCAAGTTTAGTTATATTGATGTAGTCATCGGTGGGGTTGCTTCATGAAGTGCTTTTGTATGCATTAGTATTGTTGGAGATTAAGCTTTTCTTGCTCTAAGTTGACCATGTCTTCGTCCATTGCTTCTTAGATTGGATGGAGCAAATTAGATTATACTACATTTCAATTCTTCAATTTATTCTATACCAATCACCAATCAATCAGAACAAAACTAAATAATCTAAATAGTCTCATCTATTCTATCTTATCAATTTATTTATCTTATCTACCAAGCAAAACACCTAATTATGTAGTTACTTCTCCAGCCTGGCGAGGATTAGTGAGATGGATCCTTTTTAGAACTAATGCGGTTCCTTTTGAATAAGATTCAAATTTATTTTCGTGAACAAAAATACATAAAACCTAACACAATTGTAAGCGGGAGTCATAAACAAAGCAAATTAGAGATCTCATAAAAATCAAACTCCCAATGGAAAAAGCAAAATAGTAATAAAGAACAATTGAAAACAAACAAGCGAACAAACATTTCAAAAGCATTAATTCATTTAAATTAATATTAAACTACATTTATTGCAAAGTTTACCTTAGTTCTCTATTATTCATTGATGTTGTATTCTTAATCCATTAAAAGTCATCCTAAAATTACGACTAATTGAATTTAGGCACCTAACTACACCTGCTGCATATACGCCACAGGCAGACTCAGAAGATATAGAGATAAGAGTTGTTTTATACACTAATAGTAGTGTAAGGATCACGAGAGTTCAGTTCCTTTCATGCTCTCTATCCACGAGAGATATACTTGTGCATTAAAGAATCCTTCTTTCAGTCGTAGAAATTACCAATGCCTGCTATTATTACTCTTTTGGTAGCTTATGTGAAACTATAAGCTTTTTTACTTGAGAGCAGAAGCAAATCTGACTCAATCTTACAAGTTCCAATTTTGGGGTCCTCGGGCGATATCTTGGTTTTCCAATTGGAGATCACGCTAATAATGTCGGTAGAAGTAAGTCTTCTTACTCTTCTTTGTATGGTGTTGCTAGTGTAGGCCTTGCATTTCGGTATCCTCATTCATGACTTGACCACATATTATTAGACTAACATACTGTGGAACATATATATTTTGAGATAACAAAGTATTATGTGGATTCTTATAATGATATGAAATAATAAATTCTTGAGCATTTGAGATGTTGTAGATTTCTTTATCTATGGTTAAGCTAGTTGCAAATAACCTCTAGTTTTAGCCTTTCATCCGTGGATCTTTGAACACTCGAGCAAGCAACCTTAACTATCAAATAAGTTAAATCTAAGTTTTAACACAGGTGATCATATTAAATTGCTTCGTGGAGATTTGTAGTAGTTTAGCAAGCTTACGGGTCTTATTAAGATCGATTTTGTTATATTATACCTCTCATCTCCGGTCCATGACATGTTGCAGCGATGAAACCACCAATTGCTCACGGGCGATGCTTGTGATTCGACTCACTTATAATAGCTTGCGACTGAAATTTTCACCAATATCACACACAAAATTGCAAAAGCAGATTAGAAGCATGCCTACGCATATTATAACCCGAAAATTGACAATCATTTACCTTGAAAATCCACAGGCGGCGGATCAAAATCGGCCACGCCTTTAAATCTGCGGCAAGTATATCAACACAATTATTACGGCTAGCTAGCTTCACAAGCGAAGAGTGCATCCTTTTTGAAGACTCTTAAGAACAATATATTATCCACAAGCGGTATCCATGAGAAATTACGATTACAATTTAGTGAATCAAGCTTTCTCAAACACGAAATCTTTTAATTCAAAAACAAACTAACAATATATCACGAAATTGGCGGTCGATGAATGCGAGTTTTCGCCATCGTCTTTAAAGGATAGCGAAGGATATCCATAAAATTCTAGTTCTCGCCCGCACGGCATAAGCGAATAATGGATGGCGGTACTAAACCACGAAGACTCACAAACTTCTCTTAATTTCGAGGAGAATTGAACTAGCCTCTTAGATCAGCTCAAAGTTTCTCAATAGCTTTTCACCTCTATTTTTAAATATTTGGTGACTTTCACGAGAGCTTAACTCGAGAATGAAATTATGCGACCTATTATTAGTTGACTAAATAGAAAACACAATGTTAATCTTAGTTACGTATCATCACTTCATCGGTGCATTACTATGCATGACATAGGCGACTAAAAATTATTTGACTTGAATCAGTACAATCGACAAGAGCAAAAAAACCTAATCTTTTTAGATCACGGAGCTGCAACCCGGATCATACCTACCCGTGAAACATTTAGTTATTAGCTACTCGTCTTATGCCGTGGTGGGGTGGTCGCCTCTTAACTAAAAACTAATGCTACATAATGAGACTTTGGACATCTCGATCATATCATACTTTAACATGCACATTGCATGATTGAAATGATAGTCGAGAACACACGGCATGTGGAGCATCGAGGCCTAACTTAGTTATTTTAGATTTCGATCATGCCATTATAGTTCCCTTTATCTTCGTACCAAGTAGCTTATGAGTTGGTTAAATGTGTGAGTTTTGGATACAACTTTGATTTTGAGAATGTTGAGCGCTTTAGGAAATAGAAATTAAAATGAATAAAATACTTAAGTGGCGAAAATTAAACCTTCAAAACTCGATCAAAATTCTAAGCCCACGGGGGACTACTGTGAAAATTTAAAGTGCGAGATGAGGAAGAAAACAAGCCCTACCGCTGCGTTCTGCATCTCTAAAAGACAAAATTATGAGCGAGGAAGAAGAGAACTCACTGGCGGCGGCGGCGGCGGCAAGAAGAAGAATGTGGAGTCTGCGGCGGATGGCAGCGGCGATGGAACAACGGTGGCGGAGGAGGTGAAGAATACGATGTCGTCGCGGGCGGGAGTGAAGGCGGGAGTATTGAATTGTCGAATTAAGTGAAATAAGTATTGTAAATTCGGGTTTTAGTTATAATATAAATATAAATAAAGTCACATATGAGATGTTGAATTGTTGGTGGAGTGGTTAAGTGTCGTATTAATAACCCAGCATCGTGAGTTCGAATCTCGCGTTTGTGAATTTTTATTTTTTTTAATTTATGGCATAGACTACGCTTTTTATAAAAAACACGCACATACACTCTACTTTTTAGCGTAGTCTATACCACTATAGACTACGCATTTACACTTCTGCTTTTGTTAGCGTGATACATACCATTATAGACTACGCATTTACACTGCAGCTTTTGTTAGCGTGATATCTTAAAAATTCGCACATAGACTGCTTTTGATAAAAAGCGTAGTCTATCTATAGACTTCGCTTTTCACGGCGTAGTCATAAGGTGTAGAGAAAAGTGGTTTTTGTAGTAGTGCTGGTTAACAACTGACTCAAATGTCACGCTACTAGTGATTATCTTTACGTGAGCGGCAAATATCATTTTATACTGTTATATCAAAAAAGATGTTAATTTCTTAATCTATATATTGTTGTGTATCGTATATTGCTAAAAAGCGTATAACATAATATTATAAATATATATTTGCAAAGGCTTATTACACGTACTTTAGAAAACTATAATTAATAAAAGACATCGCACATTATCAAATGCAAAAAAAAGAACATTGGCATTAACACATCGAACTTTGGCGTCAAAACACGTAGCATAACGTTTAAAATCTTATCACAAAGTTATAAATATGTTGCACAATTGATATTAACTATATAATATCTAATACATGATGTCGGTTTGTTAGTAAATAATCTACATTAATTGCTACATATAGAACATAAGGTTTATATTGTACGCCATTGTAAATTCATAAACATTGTACATAACGATATGAGATTTAATATAACGATTATGTGCTACAATATAAGCGATTAATTGCCTATATGTACCACATAAGCTGTTAAACAATATCAGTTTATAGTTGTAATAAGATCTTATTACATATATAAACCGTCGAGGTTAAAAGTAATGCATAGACATTAAAACATCAAACATTGACATCAAAACACTTAGCATAACGTTGTAAAATCTTAGCACAATGTCGTAAATATATTGCACAAAAGCAGTTGAAACAATAATAAAATTTCCTTCTAAAATAATATTGGACATATAATGGTTGTGATTAAGAAAAACATTAAATATTACGTGCACTGTAAGTCGAATAAGTTGCATCAAATGACACAGACTTCACCAAAAATATGATAATTTACAATGAAGAAAATTCATTGAAAAAGGCTCTTAACTTGATTCCATTCATCTTGTTGATACTCGAACTTAAATCGATACAAAACTCACGTTTGCGTTCAACACGCAACAAAATCTCGCATCAGCGCCATTAGAAACGCTCTCATATCACGTGCATAATTCTTGAATTCAGCGATGATGCGATGACGTCCTCGAAAGTTCCAACAAGCTCTTTAAAAAGTCGATATGAGCATGGGTCCTATATTAAGCCTACGGCATTTTGCAATCATCATCGTGTGTAGCACTAATCTTTCTATTACACTTCATTAGATGTTTGTAACCATCGATACCATTTCATGATTATGCGCCTCTATAAACATTGATACAACATAGCTTTACACCGTCTAAGCGGAATGCGACACAGCCTACATCCGACCTTGTCGACATCCTCCTCCGTTTTGTAATAATATTATGTGAATTGCTTGGAGAATTATAAAATGGTTTTTAACACCCTTTTTATTACAAGCGATGTAAAGCCGAACTATAGTATCATCATCGTATTTGACTAAAGTTGTCATCGTGTTCCAAAGCCGCATGCAACACCATACTCACGATAAAACTTTTCACCCTCATTTAATGTATTAAATACCTTTCCACATATGGTTTCATCTCGGTGGGACAATTCGGTATAATAAGTTCATGAATTTCCTTGCGTACTTCAACATCGGTGTGAAATAATAATATATAATAATTATGCAAGGTAATTCATTTAAATGCGATAAAAATACATTAAAATGCGATAAAGATATCTGAGAGATATAAAGGGATAATAAGATTGCCATTTAATATATGTATTTATGTGCGGCAATGATAAATCTGAAATAACGATGAAGCGAAACTAACAAACAAATAAAAAGCAATCAAGATCCTATGTTTAAAAATTGCACAACTTATATTTAATACTTAATTTCTAACATATGATATCATTTTGTTAGTAAACATTACGATCATTGCCTATATGTAGCATATAAGCGTAATATTGTAGCATATATTCCATGTATGTTGATAATTATTGTCATGGGGTTAGTACGACTTATCACAGGGATAATATCGGATCAACATGAACTTAAAAATAATAAACTAAGAGACTAACGGAAAAACTTATATGAAAACAATCAAATATTAAAAAAATTGTATCGTACAAAAATAACGATACATATAAAAAAAACTACTCGATTTTTTATCGACAAAAACAAATATGCGATGAGGAAAATCGTTGGAAGAAAATATAATATAAGTGCTGACATGTATATAATACGATGCAACAAACATACAATCCATGTGCAACTAAAATCAATCAAGAACAATGATACAATATACATTAACAACTAATTACCTTCTTTGTTCGGGGATAAAACACGATTAAAATTAGGGATAATAAGATAGCCATTTAATATATATTTATGTGCGGCAATGATCATCTGACGATGCTATAGTTTTATACAACAATGAAATAGTTTTTATACAATGCGATGAGCGATATTACAAAAATGAAGAGTTATAAAACCATTGCAGCGATTATATAATTATATGCAATACATAAACATTAAATGTGCAACACAAATCAATCGAATACAACGATACAATATAATATAGACTACTCATTACCTTGCGATCCATGGAGAAAACTACGTGATAATTAAAAGCTGCGAAATTATGTAGATTTACTTGTAATGAATAGTCTTTTGTAATCTGAGGATAGATATATCAAATTTACACGATCCATAAATAGAAGATTTATAGATCCCTTAAATTTAGGTAATAACCGTTTAGATAGGAATGGGATTCTGAATTTGTCCTTTTCTTGATTTTGAAAGTCGATTTATAGCATATTTAATACTAAGTTTAGCACACCTATATTAGATGAATCATTGATTAATTAAGATAAATGGATAGGATTTATTCTATTTCTCACAACATTTACCATTCTATATGATCTATATACTATATATATATATATATATATTGGTTCTTGTAAGAATGAATATGTATAAGAAATAAAGGAAATTTAGTTAATAATTTCAGATTTTATTTTATTAAATAATTTGAATAAAAGTAAATTTGGTATTAAAAAATTTATTTTCTCATCATTCAGACGTAAATCTCATCACTTCCGATAATCTCGTCACATATCGAAAAAGTAGAGATTTTATAATTTATTCGATATAATGTTGTACAAACTAGTTGTAACACCCAAAATTTTAGGCCAAAATCTATAATAATAATAATAATAATAATAATAATAATAATAATATATATTGATATGTATTCTATTTCCAATCAAACTCTAATATTTTATTTTTTAAAACTTGTTTGAACCTAGATTTATTTTATAGGATTGAGATTTAATTAATAAGAGTTCAAGTAGGATTATGACTTTATTACGGTTTATATATATATATATATATATATAGAGAGAGAGAGAGAGGATAGATCATATAGTACCCAGCCCAGATAGTATGTAGTATTCAATCTCATCCACTCATATAATAGATCCTATGGTTCAGATTTTTCGGACTTTTAAGCAATTTCGCTAATTTTCGCTTCATTAAGGGTAGATTAGTAATTTGATTTGTTATGTGATTGCGAAAAACAAACAATGCATTTAGTTGAGCAGGATAATGCATTGAAATGAACAAAAATGCATGCGATTGAAGATAATAATGCATGTGATTAGAGCTCGCGCTAAGCGTGCTAAAGCGGCGTAACGTCTTTCTTTCTCGTGAAAACACACTCGGCGCTTCGCTTGCTCCCGCCCGGCGCCGGTTGGGCCGCGATGCATTTTATGTTCAAGTGAATGCGGTGTTATGTTATTTCATACGCATTTTTGTGTTTTGTTGTGACTCTTCCAAACCCAGCGTCTACCCAATGGCGTGCACCAGCATACTTACCAGCGTCGGAGCCCGCTGACATCCACCCGGCCTCGCTTTTCGCGCTGGCGCGGTTAGGCGAGATGCGATTTGTGTTCATTTAAATGCATTGTCGTGTTATTGTATGCATTATCATGTTTTATTGTGCATCGACCCAAACTCGGCGCCGCATGAGACCCCAGCTTCATGGACTCCCTACCGGCGCCCGGTGGGTGCGTTCCCATTGCTCTGGCGAAAAATGGGTTGCCACGTGTCAATTTTGGTGCGTCCGTGTTGAAAATGTGGTCAGATTGAGTACTACATCTTATCTAGGGATGAAGTACTACAGGAACCCAACCTATATATATATATATATATATATATATATATATATATACACATATGGACACACAAACACCTTTTCTTTGCACACGGCACACACACTACACCCAAACACACCTTTTGCACTTGCACAGTAACTAGGACCCTTGTTTACGAATTAAGTTGATTTTGATTTGTTGCGCTCAACAAAACAAGGTGGGAAAATTTATCTTGTGGTTATGTTATCCCTATTGTTTTATATGTTTTATATTCATATTGATTATATGACTACATTTTTTATTTTAAAGACTACATGATGTTTATGTTAATATACATGTTCTCATGTTATACTATATGTTCTATACATATTTAAGACCTCACGAGAATATTAAGGTATCATGTTATTATTATATTTAAGACATCCACAGTATATTAAGGTATAATGTTATTATTATATTTAAGACCTCACAGTATATTAAGATATCATGTTATTATTATATTTAAGGCCTCACAGAATATTAAGATCTCACAGTTATATATATATTTTTTTCATGATATTAAATTCTATTTATGTGGCAATATGAAAGATTAACATGTATTACATATGTAGATAATTGCATTATTCTTCACTAAGTATATTTATGATATGCTACTTTATCTACTTTCAGTTTTGCAGTTGAGGAGTAGAAGCAACCATGGAAGTCGAGAATGACTAGTACAATAAGAAGTTGTCTATCTATTTTAGTTCAAGTTATGAGATTTTCGATATTGATTACAATCCTAAGTTTAGTTTTCTTTAGTTAAGTCGTTTCAGATTAAAATATTCTTTTTAGACACGTCTTTTAGTTTATTATTTTGTTCAACATGGTCACTTATGAAGACAAGATTGATCCAGTTCTTTTATAAGAAAGTTAAAATTAACTTTGTTTTTATCTGTTGAGTTTACAAAAGTTTCATTTGTTGTTCAAGTTTAAATTAAATAACAATATATTTATTTTTCTCTTAGAAAATTGGGACATAGTGGTATCAGAGCGGGTCTACGTTCCTGTAGACTCGTGTTAAGTATAAAACAAAATATGTTTATGGAAAAGAAAATTTTGAACCTAGTCATTTGAGACTCCTGCGCTGCATCGACTCTAAGGTATGTGTTTTAGTTTTATGCAAGTCTATTGAATGTTATTCATTAAATTTGAATGTTTTAGTTTTATGCAAGTCGATTGAAGGTTATTGATGAAATTTGAGTTATGTTTTTTTTTATGCTTTCATGATTGTGAACTTACATATTTTTAGTACACTAGGAAAATAAGAAATTATTTAACTTGTAATAAGTTACATAGATGGTGAAAACATTATAGGCGATAAGCGATGTTTTTAATAGAATATAGTTTGTAAGAAAATGCTACGTGTAAAGAGATCTTTATTTAACTCGACGATAAAATCTTATTTTGGATAATTAAATTTAGGGCGAAATTATTTTTAAGTGGGTAAAGTTGTAACACCCAAAATTTTAGAAGGCCAAATCTATAATAATAATAATAATAATAATAATTATAATAATAATAATCTTAGGGATAATCATGATATATATTGATATGTATTCTATTTCAATCAAACTCTAATATTTTATTTTAAAAAACTTGTTTGAACCTAGATTTATTTTATAGGATTAAGATTTAATTAATAAGAGTTCAAGTAGGATTATGACTTTATTAAAGTTATAATATATATATACCTGCACACACACATATGGACACACAAACACACATTGCTCACGCTTACGCTTGCATACAAACACACTACACCCAGACACACATTGCACACTCACTTCACATGGCGTAACTAAGACCACTGTTTAAGAATTGAGTTGATTTTGATTTGTTGTGCTCAACAAAACAAGGTGGGAAAATTTATGCTTGTGGTTATGTTATCCTATTGTTTTATATGTTTTATATTCATATTATTATATGACTATATTTTTTATTTTAAAGACTACATGATGTTTATGTTAGTATACATATTCTCGTGTTATACTATATATTCTATACATATTTAAGACCTCACGAGAATATTAAGGTCTCGTGTTATTATTATATTTAAGACCTCACGTATATTAAGGTCTAATGTTATTATTATATTTAAGACCTCACGGTATATTAAGATCTCGTATTATTATTATATTTAAGGCCTCACAGAATATTAAGGTCTCACTGAGTTATATATATATTTTGCATGATAATAAATTCTATTTATGTGGCAATATGAAAGATTAACATGTATTACATATGTGGATAATTGCATTGTTCTTCAGAGTATATTTATGATATGCTACTTACCTACTTTCGGTTTTGCAATTGAGGAATCGAGCGACCGTGGAATTCGAGAATGACTAGTACAATAAAGTCGTTTATCTATTTTAGTTCAAGTTATGAGATTTTCGATATTGATTAAAATCTAAGTTTAGTTTTCTTTAATTAAGTCGTTTGATTAAAATATTCTTTTGAACACGTCTTTTAGTTTATTATTTTGTTCGACATAGTCGATTGTGAAGACAAGATTGATCCGGTTCTTTTATAAGAAAGTTAAAATTAACTTTGTTTTATCATTGAGTTTACAAAGTTTCATTTGTTGTTCAAGTTTAAATTAAATAACAATATATTAATATTATTTTCTCTTAGAAAATTAAGGCGTTACACTAGTGGTTCTATAGCACATATTTAATAAATATGTGGTACACATTATGCTTCATGCGACATAATATATTATTACACTACCTATACTTTTTTAGAACATATATAATATAAAAATACACATATTTAATAATATGTGGCACACATTACACATCATCTGACACAATTCTTTGTTTTATAATAAATACTATGAATTTATTCTACCGTGCAACAAAAAATATAATCTATCTAAAATAAAAATTCTGAGATAGATTACAACAAATCTCTAAAATTAAGAAAATAAGCATTTTTAACATAAAACAAAATTACTAATATAACCATTAAATAAATCTGTGAAATTAAAGTATAACATGTATACTAATGTCTTGTAGCACAATAAATTAATATTGTCCATAGATTTACTAAAATCGATAACTTAGATTTATTCTTATTTCTTACAAATAATTTCATTCCTACGATTAATCATCTCTCTCTCTCTCTCTCTCTCTCTCTCTCTATGCATATCGATCTCGTTTCGGTAGATGATCATGGTATATTCATTCTCAAATTCAATTTTGGTGAGCAAGAAATAGTGAAGTTGATCACTTAAATATGGAGTTATGTGATGAAGTGGATAAACATAGATTCTTAAATGATTATCCCATTGATTAATGTACCTTCATTAATTATCTATATAAGTGATTCATTGAACATTTAGTATAATTATATGCACATGTGATGGGTGGAAAACCTTTGGTGCACACAGTATGTCATTTGCCCTCGCGTCGTGTGACTTGGATCTTGACAATTGGTAAATTGGTATTTGGGTAGTCTTTGGGCTTGTTTAGTTGGCTTTGGTTGGGGCCCGATGCCTTACCTTTTGGATTATCAATTGATCGAGTCCAAAGTTGGAGTTTGTCGAGCACAACTCGTGTGGCCTAATCCGTTGGGCTGCTTTGTGCTTACGTCGAATCGTCGATGAACACGAATACGCGCCTTGTCGATTCATCGTAACTTCTCGATAACATCCTACGATGACTCTGTGGGAAGCGTGAGTGTAACTCTCACATTGTCTCGAGCGCTAAGGAACCCTACGCATTGATGGGTGACATAACTGTAACACCGATATCAATGCGGTGTTGATTGCGGTATTGACTACTGACGGGTTCCTATGATGGGATGACACCTATAAATAGAACATGTCTTTCCTACATTAGTAATATATTGTCGATTTGCATTCTAGTAATACTCATAACACTCTACATAAATAGCTCGTGTCGAGCTTTATTCTCGCCCGTCCGGTTAGCGGGAGCTCGTTGCTTTCGATGTTGCCCGCCGAGATGCTACCATTTTATCTTTAGGGAAGATCGCTAGAGCAGAGAGCATTCTTGGGCCGTATCTCTCTCTTGAGAAGAGACCTCATCGACTCGGCATTAGAATCTGATTTTGAATTCACTTTTCTTTTTTATTACATTTAAGTTCTTTGTTAGTTTGATCTTCATTTTACATTTATTTTACATTGTAATCTGCACGGAAAGTCGTCTTTGTCGTATGCGTTCATATCCGTGATCGCAAGATAGATAGCTCTTGCCACCAAGGAGATTGGACTGATTAATTTAACTTAAAACTTTCGAAACTAAATACCTTTTCTTGGAGATATCGGCGGTTCTTATCACGGATTCCACCATCGCTCTTTGCGCTGCCTCGTTTGAAACCATGGCTTGACCATTGCTCGTTCAACGTCTTGGTCGACCTTGGTTCAATACCTTGAGGGTTGAATGGTGGTTCGACTTTTAGTGACGATTGGTTCCCTTTTAGTGGAATAGTTGGGTCTCAAGCGAGTTCCATGTTCTATCACACTTAGTGGCATTGGATGATCGGTTTTGGATCGATCTCGCCCCTGTTCATAATGCAAGGATGTCGCCGTGCGCGAAACCATCGAATTTTGGGTATCCGACTTGAGATGGCGTGAGAAAATTTTGTTCTACCTCGTGGCGTTGGGCCGTGACTTCTTGACATAAGATGAGCCCGTCATGCCGGTGGTAATGGACTACCACGTCCGAGCAATAATGACAATTGGCCTTGCTGGCTACTATCTTTGTAAAACATCATTCTTGGTAGTTTAGAAGATATTTTGTAGTGTGTATGTTGTTGTAACGACCTCAATTAATGTGTGAGGCGTTAGAAAAGAAGTACCGTAGTGATGATGCGGTCTGAAAAAGTTCGTTGTAGCTAAGTTTTGGACTATAAAATGGTCGATTCTCGACCAATCATGGACAGTGCAAGAGTTTCAACTCATTGTACACGAGGTTCAGTCGAAAAGGTACCTTGTTTAGGATGGCTTTGTCGTCGCTATAGTGATTGAGAAAATCCCCCGGTGGAGAGACTTGAGGTCTACCTTAAGCATAAGTGAAAGAGATGACGCGTCAAGCTGCGTATTGAGTGCGGCGTGAGAAGCAAGATCAAAATCTGAAGACACGGTCGATGCTAAACCAAGCTGTTGGAGGCGGTTCGCACAACAAGCGTACTCGTCTCAATGTCGAAAACAAAGGAAGATGGTTGCTGCAAGTTTGATGAGAAGCTTACAATTGTGGCAACCATGAGCACATGATGAAGGGCGTCGTCGATCTAAGAAGGAAGAAGGCTAAGCAAGCGACCGATGTTGTTGAGAAGGACTTGACAAGTGGGATAAGGATGATTTGACTACTTGTCTGATATAGGAAATCGACCATGTAGATAATCAAGGTGGATGGTTCATCGACCTTGGTGTAGCTGCGCATGTCTATGCCGACAAGGCGTTCTCCACCTACGCTTTGTTGAGAGGAGGAAGCTCGGCATGGAAACCAAGCTTCATCCGAGGTAGCTAGAATCGATGACGTTGTGCTCAAGATATAAATGCGGTGTTGAGATCATGTTGAAGGATTTCTTTGTATGTTAGGACATCCGTAAGAACTTAGTTTGGGCTCGATTCTAGTTAGCGAGAGTTTTAGACTAGTTTTGAGTCGAGACAAGTTTGTTTTGACTAAATTTAGAAAGTTACTTGGTAGGGTTCTCTCGCTTTAGGGGTCTTTTAAAATAAATATAATGGTTGTGCAGTGTACCCAAAGTTGCTATGAATGAAAATGCATCTCTTACGTCTTACTTGACTAAGTTCTCTGATTATAACATTGTAGATTGGGACATGTTAATCTAATGCAATAAAAAGATTAGTAAATGTAGATTTACTAAAGTTAAATAAAGTAAATCATGAAACAAAATATGAGGTTTGTGTGGAAGCTAAAATAACTAAGTTACCGTTTCATTCGATGAGCGAAAACTAAGTCATTAGAACTAATTCACATTAAGGTGTGTGATTTAAAGTTTATACAAACTAGAGGTGGTAAAAGTACTTCATCATGTTTATTGATGATTCTACAAATCTTGTTATCTTTACCTTCTAAAAGTAAAGACAATGCTATTGAAGCTTTTAAAAACTTCAAGAATGAGCGAGAATCAACTAATCTATCGAATTAAGATTGTTGAAATGATGAGGAGAAGAATATGTAGCTTTGTTTGAAGCATTATCAGATGAAAATAATACATCAACGATGACTCCTTATTCACATCGATCGATGGCGTTTTGAACATAAAATTCAAACAAAGGATACGATGGATACTTTATTGATTAGTTTAGGGTTGCTCATGAACATATGAGAAAAATTGTTCGATAGCTAACTACATCTTGATAAGATTCCATTCGAGGGTAAGGATGTCCTCTTTACAAGTTGTAGAAAACAAGAAACTCATCGTACAAATATCTTATAGTGTGAGGGTGTTTGGAGAAGGTTGAGGTGCCTCTTCCTAACCAAGTTATAATTGGACCTAAAATAGTCGATTGTATCTTTATTGGGTATGCACTCAACAACAACGTCTATCGTTTTGTGATCCACAAGTCAAAAGTACTCGATATGATTGTGGGGACGACGATTGAATCAAGGAATGCTATATTCTTTCAAAGTATTTATCCTATAAAGAAAAGATAAAAATGAAGTTAGTTCTAACAATAGAGCTGATGGTTAAGCTTTGAGCTCTAAAGCGTGAAGGAAGAACTAAAGCATAGCGATCGATGCTGTCTGAGAGGTCGAGGCGGGGCGTGGTAGTAGAGTCGAGCGTCGAAGAATTTTGGATCGACTATATTGTATTCATGTTGGACAAAGAACTAACATCAATCAAAGTAGCCTATGCTTGGCTAAGCGAGATGCTCGGGAGAGAATGTTCAGCGAGATTGATTCCATTATGCTGAAAACCACACTTGGATGCTAGTTGATTTTGAAGGTTGTAAGCCATAGGATCCTTAAAGAAAATACAAAGTAAATGGATCAATTAAAAGTATAAGGCTGTTTGGTTGTCGAAGGGTGTAAAAAGAGAATATTACGATTTCTTGATCGCGTTCACCTATGGCGATGATTATGTCTATTAGGGTGCTTTTATGATTCTTGATTGCATAATCTTGAGATTCATCAAATGAGTGTTAAGAATATATTTTGAATGGTGACCTCGTGGATGAGGTGTATATAGAGCAATCCGAATGATTTATAGTACCTAGTCGAGAGGCGAGGAATGCAAATTGGTGAAGTCTCTATATGGTTTGAAACAAGCATCGTTGCAATGTCGCGAAATTTGACAATGTTATGTTGGCAAGCGATTTCAAGATCAACGAGTGTGAAATGTGTACGTTAAGAACATTGATAATGATTATGTTATAGTGTGCTATATATAGATAGCATGTTGATTATGGGTAGTAATAGTCAGTCGTTAATGACGTGAGCGCGTGTTAAATAGAAATTTTGACATAAAGGATATAGGATTAGGCGATGTGATTATTGGAATAAAGATTCTAAAAGATCGGACAAAATTATCTTGACACAATCTCACTCGTCGAGAAGGTGCTTAAGAAATTCAACGCATTTGATAGTTTACCTACTAAGGCCCCATTAGAACTCAATGTCACTTGAGTAAGAATATGGGTGAACATGTTGGGTAAGAGGACTATGCTAAATTCATCGGGTGTTTGATATATCTTACTAACTGCACACGACCCGACATAGCTTGCGTCATGAACAAATTGAGTCATTACACGAGCAATCCAAGCAAAGAGCATTGGAAGGTTGTACTGAGACTTTTGAGGTACTTGAAGTATCTAAAATCATCATTGTATTTCTGAGATACCTCCCGGTACTTGAAGGGTTCTGTGATGCCAATTGGATATTCGACACGAAAGATTCACTTTCTACAAGTGGGGTACGTGTTCATGATTGAAGGGGGTGATGTTTCTTGGAGATTCATGAAATAGACGTGTATAGCCGATTTATCATAGAATCAGAATTCATAGCTTTGGATGAAGCAGGTGAGAAAACCGATTGGCTCTGTAATTTTTTTTGAAGATATACCATGTTAGTCTAAGCCTATGGCACTAGTGATAATTCACTGCGATAGCCAAGAGGCTATTGGAATGGTGAAAAGTGGATTTGTTAATGGTAAGTCTTTTTAAATACGTCGGTGACATAATATCGTGAGGTATTTGATCTCAAGTGGGACTATCTCGGTTGGTATATCAAGTCGATAGATAATCGGAGATCCGTTTACGAAAGTTGAATCGGGATCAAGTGGTCGAGTTGCTATAGGAAATGATATTAATATCCACATCTTAAGAACAATCATAGTGGTAACTGACCATGATGACTTGAGATTCCAAAACTTGATTGATGGTATAACTAAGCTATGAGAGTTCGTGTGTAAACACTTTCGAGTTAGTCGGTTTCTTAGAAAGCACACAGTGTTGAAAACTTGCCTAGTGGTGAGGTTGAGTCTTGACTCTTGCGATTCCTAAATACCTCGAGGAATTTGGTATGACAAGATAATCGGTAAAGAATCACCTAAGTAAGTGCAAAGTGGGACGACTTCAACGAAGCACTTATGAATCTAGAGTGGATATCATGACCAAAATGGAATGAAGCGTGAGCGGATGAGGTTGATTTGTTAAAGTGTTAATACCATTATCTCGATTGCTGCTTATGAAATAGTTCAGTCATCATATCTACTAATCCATGTGTACTCGATGATCTACGACTATGGAAGGTTGAGGCCACAAACTATCTGTCCAAATATTTTAACATCTCTTGAGGGGCGAGTTATGTCGCATACATGCATATGAAATCGACATGTATATATATATATATATATGGGATGGATCACGTGAGAATCTGACTATTGGTGAGAAATAAGAATCGGCATTTAACGTATAAAGTTGTTGCACTAAATGTATAAATTTGTTGCATCAAATTTAACATATAAAATGTATCACTTAATATAAAGTTGTTGCACGAATTTGGTGCAGCAATTTATACATTTAGTCAACAACTTTATCGTTAAATGATGTATTCTTATTTCTCGCCGATTCATTCTCACGTGATCCATCCTATATATATATATATGTGTGTGTGTGTGTGGTCGAGTTGTCGGAAAGTTACTTTAACGAAATTTGGTGACATAACATTTAATTTGTAAAATAAATAGCATATGATCGATCTACGTTTCGAGTAGATGATGGTGATATATTCATATTCTCAAATTCGATTTCCGGTGGTGAAATAGTGAATCAAAGTTGGTCACTTAAACATAGAGTTATGTGATTAAGTGGATAAACATAGAGTATTAAATGATTATCACATTGATTAATGTACTGTTTATCAAATGATTCATTGAACACTTAGTATAATTATGTGCACATGTATGGCCTAATCCATTGGGCTTCTTTGTGCACTTGAAGAAACATCCGATGAATACGGGCGCATGTGTTGTCCAAATTTATCTTAACTATCGGTAACGTCTCGATATGATAGCTCTGCGAAGCGTGGGTATAACTCTCGCTTGTCTCCGAAACCCCCGCATAACCCCTACACTCGATGGGGATATAACTTCATATCACTGACATCAATCGGATGTTGACTCAACGAAACTTCTCATGAGGGGCGATGCTATAAATAGGACATATCTCCATGTATTAGCCATCATTGTCAATCGCATTCAGTATACTCATAGCACTCTGTGTATATATAGCTCGTGTCCAGCTTTGTCCTCGCCGTCCGGTTAAGTGCGTAGATCGTTGGTTTGCGATCTTGCCGCTTGAAACTCTTGCCTTTTATCTTATGAGGCGATATGCGAGCAGGAAACCTATCAGCGTATCTCGTCTTGCGGAAAGAGACATCATCGACTCGGCATTATGTCTGGTTTTGAATTCATTTATGTTTTCGATTACATTAAGTTCTTTGTTAGTTTGATCTTCCTACTATATTTCTTTTACATTGTAATCGCTCGTCGAGTTATCTTTATCTTATCGTTCATATCCAACAAATTTGAACATATATATAGAGATGTGATTTCTATATTTACATATTTATTGCTATCTCCACCATTAAATATATGCGATAATTCAAATCAAGATAAAAGCGATGTATCATTCGACTATCTTGATCGTAATCAAAGATAAAATATATAGGAGACAAATGCTCATCAACTAGCATTGTAAGCCATAGCAAATTTGAAATGTCGGAAGTAATATATATGTCGGTTGAACATTATGTGATTTTCTTTGGAGAGATGGTCTAATGTAGATTCGTATGTATATGTAAATTTTGATATTTGTCTTGATATTAATGATATTTTCTTGATATAAATGATAATTTCTAATTTATAGGGAAAAATAAATGATACTTTCTTTAATATAAATTATATTTTCTTAACAACAAATGATATTTTTTGTCGTCCATGCGATGCGGAAGGATGTATAGGAGTTTTAGTGTTCTTTGGGTGATTTTAATTGGAAATTTTGACAAATATAGAAAAGAGTTACCACCAAGCTCACGCGGTTTGCATCGAAATGAAATTTACCTAATATTCTCACCCAATAGAGCAGAGGAAGGTAAATAAAATAAATAAAGAACTTAGTAATTATTTAATTAATTTACATGTAAAGCTTATAGAGTTGTATGAAGTAGTGTTAAGGCCAAGTAGGAGAAATCCATCATTGTTCACTTTTAAGTCCTTGCCTCTTTCTTTTTAGCAAAAGGGTGGAAAGGGTGGACTTTACAGGTCATATTTATTATTTATAACATAGGGGTGTCTCAGTGCATGTTATTTGCATATGATGTCTTCTAATTGATAAAATTATAGAAGGCATAATTAAACTAAATGCCATGTGTCTCTTTACAATCTTATTATAAGGTGTCATTTACCTAACATATATATATATTTTGGTCCCCAATGTAGAATGGTAATCCAGACGAGATTGATAGTGACCTAGTCAAAATTATGAGGTTCATTAGTATTGGTTAGCAAGAAAGTATTGTTTAGGAATATGATTTTAATAAAAAATTGAACATGCCGATTCTTTATCTTCTTGTTAGTGACAAACTGTACTTATCTTAATTTGTATCATCATATATTCCTTCCAATGTTTATTTTGTTATTTTTCTCACTTTTATCCAATAAAATAGAAAAGATATATCAAATTGCCATTTAATATACATTTTCAATTGATTTGTATTTTCCTTAAAATCTAATTGACGTCCTACCATACAATAATTAATCTAATTAATTTCTTATGGTAACAACTCCCGACGACCTTAGGAAACGCACCCTGAACCAATCTAACGACCAAAATCGTAGTCACATTAATACGATATGATGATGAAATAAACATATCTAAAAATAGATAAAAAAGTAAATATAGTATAAATATATATGTAAAGAATATACAATAAATATTACTTTAATTATAATTCATTTTATTGAAAATCTCGAACAAAAAAATATATATTAAAATCATAAAAAGTTATTGGCTAAATCATGAGCTTTGAGTATATTTTGATTTTTTACAAACTTTAAAATTGTCAATAAATACAATTTAACATCATTATGATTTTCCTGGCTGAATAACGGTCATAATTGAAGCGACATGGCGATCGGCGTGGCGCCACTTCATCAAAAGCAGCGTCGTTTTATTTATCTGATATATATTAATTGTGGTTAAATACATAAACTTTAGGTCTATTTTGGTTTTCCACAAACTTTAAAATTTATCAATAAATACAAACTTAACAGTATTGTAATTTTCACAAATTGAATGACGATCGAAATTAAAGGCGATATAACAATCGATGTGATATCGCATTGTTGAAATGATATCTTTCTTATCTGATATGTATTAAAAAAATTAAATTCACCTTAACCCACACCGCTTGCCCGTCTCTCTTTCTCTAACCCCACTTACGATAAAGTTTGGATTGGAGAGATGTGAGTGTATTAAGATCTTTTAAATACATATTGTATAAATAAACGACGTTGTTTTGATAAAGTGGTGACACGTTGATTGTTATTTCGACTTTAATTTTGATGGTCATTCAATTTGTGAAAATATTACAATAAAGTTAAGTTCGTGTATTATTAACAAATTTTAAAGTTAGTGAGAAAAAATAAAAATAGACCGGTTCATGTATTTAGCGTCGATTAATAAATATATAAGTAAACGATATCGTTTGATGAAGTGATGTCGCGTCGGCAACGTCGATTGTTACCGTTATTGATTTGTGGGAAAAATCATGATGATGTTAAGTTTATGTGTTATTATCGATTTAAAATTCATGAGAAAAATCGAAATATCACTGAATTCGTGTGTTCATTATAACTCTTGCGATCATAAACTATAAATTTTTTATCAAAAATATAAGTTTACTTTCTGGATCCAAATGATAACTGGCTCGCGGAATGTAACAAAAAAGTTTATTAATTAAAAAAATATTATTTTATATCTCAAATTAGTCATTTTACAAAATATCTTAAACTATAGAAAATAATCGGTTCGGACGATAATAAAAAACAAAAGAAAAGATTTGATAGACATATCCCAATTGTAGTCCGCCATTGATGAAGCTGCCCACTACTGGTCCTAAAAGCGCAAACTCTTGTTTTGGTGCTTACTAAATATCGTCTTCTCATATCTTCCTATCCTTGTATCCTCATCCAGATCTCCTTCATCCACCCTTTTTCTATTTTCTTTTCTCGCATTTTCTATATATCTCCACGTTAAGCTTCCTTCTTCCTACTCATTTCCACTGAAACTTCCACGGTTCCATCACAGCTTATCCTAATTCCGTAAGTTCCGTAACCCTCTTCGCAAAATATAATCTTGCTCATTTTCCTTCTCTTTTAGTTGTTTTATGTTTATATTAGTTTACAGTATCGGTGTATGCATATATTTGGAATGCATTCGTTTAGTTATAATTTGTAAAGATTAAATTGTTTGGACAGAAAAAATGACTGAGAATACTAATATTAATGTGTGGTTCTTGGGTGTGTGCGTGCATGTCTTTTTTATAAAGCTGTTTGCTGTATTGGGCTTTGGTTTGATTGAATTGCGATACTGGTGGAGTAGAATTTTCAAATGGAAAATCTTTATGAATTTTGACTGATTATAGCTGCTGTAATTAATTAATTAATTAACTAATTGTGTTAACGTGTGTATGTCACAGGTAGTGATTCATTGATTTCAGAGTAAGCCAATTCTCCCTTTTCAAGATCCGATTGAGAGCCTCTCTCTCCCTCATATTTCCTTTTTGCTTGTTTATATCTCCTCCATGGATTGAAGACCCCTTTTCACGGGCTCTCCGTTATGTGATTTTGACTGTTTCTCCTCCTCCTCCTCCAATTCTTGGTCGCCATTCCTCTATTTCTGCCAGCCTTTTGCCTTATTTTCTGCAAATCCCCTTTGTTATTACCTCTTTGTGGCTTCCTTCATAGTGGGACTAGCAAAAGTTATGAGGCTCAAACCTGTTTCGCCCACTGCAGATTGCTCACACCATGCCTCCTTCAACCCTTCGCCCCTTCATCCTTCTTCACCTCCTCATCCTTCGCTTTCGGACCTCCAGACCAGGCGGGCCTCTATCCCTCGTCTTTGCCTCCAAAACTCTCTTGAAATCGCGCTCTTTCAACAAGATTTCGAGGCGACAACGATAGCGGTCTTGCAGCTTGAATTTGGATGATGCACCGTCGTTTCACGTTGAGGCATCCGCCAAGATGTCGGATAGTCCACGAGAAGAGGAAGGGCGTAGGCGCAAGAAGCGGCATTGTGCCATTTCAAACAACACCTTCCTTCCGTAGGCAAGGAAGGATCAAGATTCCTTCTTGGATTCCCGTTTCGATTTCTTGGAGCCGATGATGCTCGGGATTAAGCCGGAGTTCCCAGATTGGCGGATAAGGAGGCGGCTGCGTGGCGACGATTGAGCAGAAGGCGAAGAGTTTGGACGTTCCCACTCTCTTAGGATGTTAAAGAAGAAGCTGCAGTTGGAGGAGGGCTTTGCTGGCTCAAGGAGTCGGTCGAGTCCGGTGGCTATTGCTCGGTGAAGGCGGCCTTCGCCTCGATGGTGTTCATCATCGTGGGTTGCAGAGCTGCGCCTTGCACATGAGGAAGCTCTGTGTGATGAGGATTTGGAGGACATCACATCTAAGGTGCAGAAGGAGATGCATCTCTCGTTCGTGTGGCTGTTCCAGCAAGTATTTTCGAGGACACCGGCTTTGATGCTTCACGTGATGGTACTCTTGGCTAATTTCAGTGTACATTCTACCGCACATAACACCGCGATAGGTGGGAGGCCGCATTGTCGGGAGCACTCGTGGAGCCTTCTGAACAGGGGCAAGTGCAGCAGCATCAAGAGATAAGCTCGTGGTTGTCAATGCTGGGCGCGGATAAGGGAGGCGCAGTGGAGGAGAAAGCGGAGCTCGGAGCATTCGAGCATTTATGTGAGTGATGAGTTTGGGAGTGTGGCGGAGATGAATCTGTGGGATTCGATGGTGGAAGATGCTAAAAATATCGTCAAGGCATGGACAAGGAGGAGGAGGTTCTTGATCACGACACCGTGAAACATTTTGTTTCGCCCTTTTCTGTGGAGATGGAGCCTGATTCCACAAAGATTATCTCAGGACAGACCTTGTGTACCAGATGAACTTGTCTCTCGACCCAATAATCCACTCTTGCTATGCAACTATGCACGATTTCTGCAGCTCGTCCCAGCGACTATCACAGGTCATCTTGCCGATTCTCTCATCTTTGCTCTTCTCATTAATTCTGTGATTTTAGACAATATTTGCTAGTGTTTTACTTAACTTGTATTAGCATAACTAGACCAACAAACAAGTCTCAGATGAGATGAATGATTACTGATGCATGAAATGTAGTTTTCAAATGGCTCACCAACAATCATCATATTTGTTAATAACATTTTGATTGTTGGAATATTTTGATCTTCTTTTGCATAGCCTAGATAGACAAAAACAGTATAGGCTAAGATAACTTGTTTGAATCAGATCCAAGGGGTAGGACTCGAAATCCTAACGATTAAGATAAACCGAAACAATCATCTAATCATGTATATTGTTAATCATGAATAGTAAATGCTCCTCAAGCGACTGAGTGACACTAATCTCCGTATGTATGCTTGGGGTGATGGCTTAGATGAACAAAATAATATAGGCTAATCCAACAATTTTGAGCTTGTTTGATGATGTAATCCTTCAAATGCTCAGTTATATATATTGTCAATCTAATCTATCACCCAAAGTAAACACTAGTTCTTGCGACATCTTCTCACTGGTGTCGTATTGAGCAGGTCTGAGGAATGCTTCAAGCGTGCAGTACAAGTAACGCCACTCGATGCGGAGTCTCTCACCCAATATGCCAACTTCCTATGGACAGTGAGAAAGGACTACTGGGCTGCCGAGGAGAGCTTCTTACAAGCTCTGGCTCTCGAGCCCAACAACCCGTACTACGCCTCCAGATACGCGAACTTCCTGTGGAGCACCGGTGGTGAAGAGACCTGTTTCCCTCTCAACAATTCCCACAATTCGAATGTGTAGAGACAGGTGAGGATTCGTCTAGCATCATCTTGTAGTTATATAAGAAGAATAAGATTCGTTCATGCCTTGCGTTTCCGGACACACTAGGACTGCAGAAACTCTTCCACATGATCAATGGGAAATCAAGGTGGAGATAGATATATACATTTCATCAAGGCCGGAAACCCCAGAGCACGAGGAAATCTTTGTATGTTTTAGGGGTGACAGTGGATAATCATAGTTTCCAGGCGACGAAGGCGAATAAGGTAAGGTTACAGGAGAAAGGAGGAGAAGTTTAGATGAGGTTGAGG
This sequence comes from Salvia rosmarinus, assembly GCA_036937905.1. Lineage (NCBI taxonomy): Eukaryota > Viridiplantae > Streptophyta > Magnoliopsida > Lamiales > Lamiaceae > Salvia > Salvia rosmarinus. The sequence continues at coordinate 35,760 of JAODLM010000824.1, forward strand.
AGGAAGAAGGAAGATTTTTACAGCAGGTTAAAAGCACAGCAAATGCAACTCTGAATTTTTACCAAAATTCTCAATTGTACAGAAAAGGATTAGTTTTTTTTGCTTGCATGAGTGGCACTGTATGCTTGTTTACTACTTACTCAAGGAGAGAATCTACATATGTATATTATTACATAAATTTCTGCAGAGGTGTCACTCAAGTTTCTGTATGCTAATTTTTGCTGATACTATGTATATAGCTTAGTTATTTTTCCCACATTTTTGTGTGTGAAATGTATGTATGTTGTTTAGTTTTTTTTATTTAATATTTTGTTTTAATTTCATATTTTATTTTGCTTATGATCAATTAATTTTATAGTATTGTCTTTGTTTTATAGAAATAATTGTATATGTTGTAGATATTGAATATTGATCTTACTTGTATAATATGTGCAAAATTACACTGATAAAGTAGTAACTAAACTGTGGATATGTCTTAATCAATCGAGTTCATACAATTCAAAATTAACTCGTATGCCCTATTGAGTAAAATTCAAAACTGATTATTTAATTTACTTTAGTTATTTTACTTTTGCAAATATATATTTTAAGTTTTCGTAAAAAGAATTACTTTATCCTAGAAAATCTAAAGGTGTTTCTTAAAACTTATTAATTTCTTATTAACAATATATTTGGTAATTGACTAATATATTTGTCCATAATAAAAATAAATAAGTTAAATGCTGAACTAAAAATTGTATATTGTTGAGCTTAATCATTAGTATAATGATGAGTTTAGTAGTATTACTACTCACATATATGTTGGTGAGTTCAATTCTCAAATCCACCTCTCCTGATTCATTTAAAAAAATCTATTGCAGTATGAAGCGTCTGAAAACATGAAAATATATGTCTCGATATTGCTGGGTCTTTAACCTATATTATTGCGAGAAGTGCTTTATTATTTTGTCTAATCCAGACAATAAATACTTTTGAATCGCTTATAAATAAGACACAATAAAAAATGGCTAGGAATACAAATTATTTAATTGTTTAAAATTTAGTCCGAGTTAAATTCCTAGGTCCTAGTTAGAGGCGGCAAAATGAGTTCGGTACAAAAAGCTCGTCAGGGGTACAGGGGTTTGGGATTAAAATTAAATGCCGAAAAAACGGATCTAAAAAGCACATTAGTAAAACCGGGCCTATTGAGCTTGGACCAAAATAGCCAGGTTTTAATTAAAAAGTCCGTCAGATATTCTATTAAATATATATATTTATAATATTATTTAATATACATATTTATAATTATTTAATAATATTAATTATATTTTATAAATTATTTATTTTTACAATTAAAAATATTAATTTATGTATTAAAAATTTAGAAAAATGGTCTAAAATGCATGTCCGGGGCTAGTTTGGGCTTTATAATTTTAGACCCAAAAAATTCAGATTTGGTCCAACCCACCCAAAAATATACAAGTCCGTGCCCCCGCTTCTTCTTTGACTATAATTTTAGGTGGTTCTATAGCTAAAATTTCAAAAAAAAAATAGGTTTAATGTGTCATTACAGTTTAGGCCATTTACCAATCATCTCGGATCACCAACATCTAAAATAAGGGTACAATTAGAAAGCTATTGTGTAGAATTTTATAATAGTATATTCAGATTGTAAATCAGATTATGAACGATGTAGTTATTAGCATGCAAAATTATGAGCGTTCAATATGGGTGGTTTAGATTCCAAATTTGGGCTGCTCCTCAGCATCAAAATTGAAATTTTTTTATAGGCCATAGTATTCATTGTCCGGCCATGTTTTTTGGTTTCCCCATCATATGGATGTTAATTGATGGATTTTATTCGAACCAGAACCAATAAATAAGTATTGGTTCTTGTTTTGGAATCGACCCATTAGATATCGGACCCAAACCATCAACTATGGATCTGAAATGGTCCGGATCTGAGCGAATCTGGAACCAGAATCGAACCAGAACCAAAATTGAAACCGAAACCGTTGTTTTAGAATAATGAGTTATGAGTGATTCCAAATCTATATGGGTAAAACCGACTCGTTGACAACCCCACTTAAACTTAGGCTTGTAAATGAGCAGTTTTCTACGATCGGAATCAATAGTTATGTATTTGTTACGGTTTTAGAATTAAAACTAGAATCGAACAGAAATCGGATCGGATCGGACTATTAAATATCGGTCTAAGCGGTTCGGTCTGGCGGTGCGAAATCAATCGAGGCCAAAATCGAACCGATACTTTAAAATTTAATAGATATAAATAGTTTTAGATCAATCGGATAAAATACATCCATTGATATCTATACTCCATTGAATGTCCGACAAAGTAATTGAGTTTGTAAGTGGCCGGTGAAACTTGGATTCGTTGCAGTAGAGTTGGATTTTCAGCATCAGTTTGACAAAGACAAGTTCAACAGTGGTCTCAATTCTCGATTGGTAGTACACATTTTTTTACGACTCTCCATTTGATCGAAATTTGGATTAGATTAAATTCCAAACAGACACAATTTTTTTTTCTCCAATTTTTTTGATTGCATTAAAAATCGAAATTTACTAAAAGTTTGTGTATTATAAAAATTAATTCTATTTTTTTTTTTTAATTTTGAAGATTGGTTTAGATATAACCACAAGCTTCTAGCCTAGTTTTCTATGTCATTATACATATGTACTTCTGGTGTGCCAAGTTAGCATTCAACCTTTGAAATTGATTTGTAGGGTAGAGTTGAAAATATATTTAATAGTATATATTTATTTTATAATATTAATTTGTTATATACAACTATGAACACGTGTAAAAGTTAAAAATATAAAATGATTTTTTTTCCCGATCTGAGAAGTTTTTATCTAAGATTGTGCACCGATTTATAGACACTAGTTCAATTTCACTGAGCATAAGGCGAAGTATGATTTCTACAATTTATCATTAGACATATAAATGGATAAAAGTCTAGAAAAAGGATAACTATGAGGTACAAACTTTTCAAGATAATGACTTGAAATCTATATCTATATAATATATAAAGTAGTTAGGAATTACGAATATATCTATGACAATTTTCTTTCTCTTCTACTGTGTTGGATTTGTATCTTGAAAGCGGTTTGGTTGAACTTATATCTGATGTTTACATTACCACTATTTGATCTCTATCTGAATTGTTTACTTGATTACATATGTATGTCCTTTATCTCATATATAAGTTAGATCATACGGTGTGTTGTAGATCACGAGAAGTGCATATGATTGGTCGAGCAATGAGATATTAAAAGTATCTGGCGAGACAACTTGAGGAAGAGTTGTCGGTATAAGGCTGCGGTGTAGATAAGAAGTGACTTGACTTGGTTGCTTGTCTATCTTGATGCGTCTCGGCGTATTGATGGATCACGGTGAGATGAGTTCTTCTATCGACCCCGTGAAGAACCTAGATCTCGAGACTTACGTTGATCTAAACCTCGATAAGGTATTAGGGAGTATGAGTTCTTGACCATCACTTTGACTTGCTATGGGTGAGGTTACATGAGATAACCAGATTCTCTGCATCTTGGGTGGTGGCGGTCTTGTATGTCATGCTAGTTACGTATTCAGTCACCGTATCCGTTTAGGATGATGGCGTCCCTTAAGGAGCTCAAAATGTTTATTGTACTAAACCCTGCGGGTTGAGTTATCTCAAGTACAATAATAAGGTTGAGTGGTACTACTTAGGAATTAAAGATATTAATTATTTTAAGCGATCGAGCAGCGTAAATAATTAATGGACGTCTGATATCTTAAATACGAGGGATTCGTAAAGTCTAAGTGCAAGCTTGACTCACCCGGTAATAAAGGGTAAGTCGACATTTATTCTCTAGTGGCATGAATAAATGTTTATATATTAATTATATTACGGGTGAACATAAGATAATTAATTTATTTGATGCTCATCTTTATTCCTTGCATTTGATCCTGGTGGCCCGTCAGGGCTGGAGCTTAGTGATTTTCGCCCTCCTTATAGAGTCCATCTGGGACTCTGCTTGATCCTCTCTATCTTAAGTGATATGATTATATTTATTAGATATGCATAAATCCTATCTAGATAGGGTTTAGGGTTGCATTATAAATATAAGGTGAGAGAGAAAATCAAGGTTAATCCTTAAGCATATTTTAGAAATTCTATTCCAAAATAGAGTGATTTTGAAAACTTTGTAAGAAGGAAGAAGGCAATTTCTAAAGCACTCTCCATAGATTGTCCTCACTCGGCATTGGAGTTTAGGCAAGCGGGATCGATCGGAAGATCAAAGCACAGTCTTGATCTATTCATCCTCGGCGATTCGCGGTGAACACGAGAAAACTCCTAAGTGTTGCAATTAATTATATAGGTGCATGCTAGGGATATAATCAATGTATGGTGAATTAAACATCCAAGATAGATCATCGGGAGAGGGTTAAAATAAGTTTTCTCTACAATTGGTATTAGAGCCAGTTCAGTATCTTGGCTCTGTTGGATTAATTCACGTTTGATTATAACGTGCGCAATTAATTAATTGTGAATCTATCGTTCATCGTGGCTCGTTTTATTTTTTGTCGGTTTTGTTTTTCCACGAGAAAATCCGTGGTTAGATTAATTTTTTTGTAAATCTTATACGTAAAGAAAACGAGCAAGCATAAGAAGCGAGGCGGCGGAGACTACAGGAAGCGGGCGCATGGCGGGCGGCGTGCGGCGGCAACGCGCGGCGTGCGCGGTGCTCGCGAACCGCCGCCAGCGGCACGTTTCGATAGGTCGGCGGGCGGGCGAGAAGCGAGCGTGGCGCGCAGCAGCGCACGAAGTCTCGGCGACATCGGCGGCACAGGCGTGCGGGCGCGCGAGCGCCTCGACATGCCCGGCGGCGGCGTGCGACTCTTGGCGAGCAATCGGGCGGCGGGGGCACGCGATTTTCGCGCAAAGGCCTCGGCGGCGCTCGGCGGGTCTCGTCGCGTGGGCTCGGCGGCGATCGCGGCGGCAGCGCGCGCGCGCGCGGCAATGGCGGCAGCGCGGCGCCAGCGGCATGGGGCGCCCGAGCGGCGGCGTCGCGGCGCTCGGCGGCTCGGCCACCTCGATGCGGCGCCTTTGGAAAACCTCAACGTGCGGCGTGTTGGTAGCGCTAAGCGACCGGGCGCCGACTTTCGCCGGACATCCGGTGGCTTTCGGCGGCTCTCGGCGATCGCGCGCGAGATATCGCCGCCTGCGGCTTTCGGCAAGCTGCGAGGCGGTGGGGCGGCGGTGTCTTTGGCGCAGCGCATGGGCTGTGCCCTAGCGGCGTCGGCTCCATCTTGATCGACCCGGCCCAAACCCGTTTTCGATCCGGATCAATTTTTGAGCGGTTCAGTTTTTGGCCCGATCCGGTCCGTTTTCAAATTTTGGCCCAAATCGATTTTTAACGAATCGATCCGTGCCCGTGCATGCGAGGCCGTTTCGAGTTTGAAGATCTGTACTTTGTAAATTTTATGTAATAAATTAGGCGATACGGGGTCCACGAATGGGCGCGATGAGCGATTTTATTTTATTTTTATCGTTGAAGCATGTGGTGGATGTTTAAATTATGCAAAAGCATGCTATGTATGTTTAATTACGTGATAAACATGTTACATGTTTTCGTGATTGGATATGCATAGTAAGCATGCTAGGTTTATCGCGTTTTTCAAGCATATTTTAGAATTACTGCGAGCATGTTGGGTTTATGAAAAGCGTGCTAGGATTACGTGATCTGCATGGAAAACCTTTTGAAACAAAAGACTAAGCAAGTAACCCGACATTTTAATTTTTAAATTAAAATGTCGAGACCTCACTTTTGATCTCTAAACAAAGTGATAAAGCGCGTGAGTGGCGATCACAGCATTGGCTTGCTTGCACCTTTGTTTGTCATAAGTTTGTTAGATGAGATTTCTAAATAAAACATTTTAACCTATTGAGAAGTGGGAGTTTCATGTGTGGCGTCCACAGCGTGAAAGCTTGCATATCGAATTTTTTCATAAGTTCTCTAGAGATAGATTTAAAATGTGATAACAAAGGAATTTGGATTGGGCGGTATGGTCTAGTGAGTATGCCAATTCTAAGAATTCATTTCTATTTGTTAAAATTGTGGTCATTGCTTAGACATCACTCAAGTACAACTTCCCATGAAGTACCTTCTTGCGATAGTGATGTGGTCAGTAAGGTCCAATCATTAATTTCATTTGTTATAAGGATAAGTTGACATGGATTGAAATTAAGCGACTAAAGGTTTATTTTAGTCGATCGGGGGTTCATGTGTAGCGTCACACGCGTGGCTTGTATGTGGGATTCCTTGGGCGATTGGAGGTTTCAATTAATATTGTTTTATCAAGGTTACAATATTATTATTACGAATTATGTGCGATCGTATGCTTATGTGTTTACATTACTTTTCGGATATGTCTCTTACAGATTATCAACATGCTAGCACAAAATCCTTTATCCGGTCCGAATTTTATCGGTGGAAGCGAAACATGGAATATGTTTTTATCGTTGAAGAACACATGTTTGTTCTCACTACTCCCAAACTCGATGCCCTTCTTGTGCGTCGACTAATGAGCAGCGAGTCAGCGGACTTTGGCATAAGTCGAACAATATGGCCAAGTGCTATATGATGACTACGATGTCCAAGGCTTGCAGTGCGGCATTAGTCGATGGTGAGCTTGACGAAATATGGTCAGTCTCGAGTAAGTTTGGACGATCGGATCGAGCAGTCCGCTTCCACACAATGAGAGAAATCTTGGCGTGTAAGATGGATGAAGGAAGTTCGGTGCATGAACATGTCTCCCATGACTCGTCTCATGGATAGTCTTGATCGGTTGGGAGGAGGTATTGACGGTGAGCGAGGTCGATATCATCCTCAACACTGCCCAAGTCTTTTGAGAATTTTCGCGTGAGCGTGATCATAGCAAGACCGGTATACACTTAGTCGGTTGCTTAATGATCTCGTGGCGCGGAAGGAGTCGTGGGTAAAGGCGCACATGCTCTTGCTAGCACATCTAGGGGCCCAAATTTTCCGTTGAAAAATGGAAAAGAAAAGGGAACCAAAGGTGGTAGGCGAGGAACTAGTGGGAGTAGTGGGGCAGAACATGTGCGCCACGGAGGCTTGAAGAAGCGAATGAGGAGGCGGTGCTTGAGTGCGGCAAGATTGGGCATTGGAGGCCAGTGCCCTATTGTAATACCCGATTTTTAAGCGCTAATTACGATATTAATTTCGTAAATTAGAATATTATTATAATAATTTGATTAATAAATTATCGAATAACGATTTCGATTATTTTGGAATAATAAATTCTATGTACAATTCACGAATGAATGTGAATTGAGAAATACGAATATGTAGCGTATTTCAACGGTATAATTTTAACGTCGATTACGTATCGATAATTAAATGCTCGTGATATTTTCTAAGTTTTTAAGCTTAGAATTTAATTCCATTATTATTGGAATAATTTAATAAAGTGATTACAGACTTTATTATGACCATTTTGAGATGAGTCGATATTTAACGTTTGAGGCGTTTCAAGCGTTAACGTTTAGAGATGACTTGAGAATCAAGTATAATGATCAAGGAATTATAGTATTTAAATTCCTATGATTATTATTATTTTTTTTTTTTTTTTTGTAATTAGAGTATTATTTAGCATTAAATTAATGCTAGAACATTAAATTAATTATTGGACAATGCTAATTTTGAAAACCTAATTAGAAAATTAGGGTTTTCTTATATGAAATAATACTAGTAAATTTTCCTATGATATAATTTATCATCTAAAACATATATTATGATATATATGTGTAATTGACATGAAAAATCAAATATTAACACACAAAAAAAATGAAATAGCCGTGAGCTATTTGGGAGCACTAGTTCACGCCATTTTGTGTACTCAATGCTATGTTGTGTATTAATTCATGCAAGTGGGATTAAATTGTGAGAGAGGCCGATTTATTTGACCTTGGAAAGCTTGATGATGTATTATAAATATTTGGGAAAGAGTGTATCTAATACACTTGTGATCAACAAACAAAATCTGAAAATTTTCTTCCCACCACCTTTGAAGTCGACGCAACATGCAAGGCTTGGACAAATATTTATTTTGTTATTCCCAAAAACTTTTATAAAGCATGCAATGAAGTTAATATGTTGTAAGAGATATTTACCTATGACATAATTATCTTTGACTAACAATTGATAAATTGTGTCTTGTATTTGTGAGAGAAGGACCGAGAGAGAGAGAGTGAGAGAAGTGGGAAATTATTTAGTTCATTACATAAGTGTTAAGTCTCATTTATAACACCTTTCATTCCTCTTCCAAACACACCAAAGTACCGAGAGCTTCTCTAAGAAAACCCTAAGTGTTCTTCTTCCTTTCTTCACCAAAAACCTTGATCTTAAATCATCCTACAACCAATCAAAGCCGTTAAGAAGGTTAGATATCGAACGAGCTTCGATTATACCCTAAGTTTTTAATTTTCTAAAGGCTTGATCTTATTTTATGAGCATGATTATAATTATGAAATTTATGCTAAACATGATATGTGTTTGTTAATAATGTGTATTAGGATGATCTCTAAGCATATAGCATGTTTAAAATTAAATTTGACATGCTATGAAATTATGTTATATGTACCGAAAATTTTCTTGAAGATTTAGGATTGGATTAATGATATATTATGTAGTAGAAGCTTATTGTGATTTTGTGAAATTTATAAAATCCTAAGCTATAGTTTTCAAATTACGAAAATGCATAAAAATGCTAGGTTGATGTACAATTTTAATTTGAGAAATGTTATAACATATTGTTGATCTAGAGTATGGTTTATGTGAGTTGTGAATTTACTAGAATTTTGAAGGATTTATACTCAAATATTTGAAATGGCCGAGAGCTATAAGCTTGTGATAAGGCATGATTTAGTTGTTTTAGTTGATGTTATGATGTATTAGTGCTATACTATAGTATATAAGTATAGTGTAAATTAATTAAATTTAATAAAAATGTTTGGTTTGAGTTGGGATAAAGCGTGACCTTGAACAATATAATTATTAATGTAGAAATTTAATATGATGGACTTTAGGTTATAATTATGTTATAAATTAAGGTTAGAGCCTTCTATAATTTAATTATAATTTTAGGAAGTTATTTGATAATTTTGGGAATTTTGAGACCTATATAGTGATATAGGTGAGTTCCAAATTTTCTATAGTGACATTAATACATATTAATGATCATAGTGTAAAATAAAATACTATATGAATTTAGAAATTTTTATAACAAGTTTGGAAATTATAGCCCATAAGTGAGCTATAGTGATTTTATTAAGGATTTTAAATCCTTTTAATCGAAAATAATATATTATATGTCTAAAAATTATTTTAGACATATTAAAAATTAGAAATTATTAAACATAGAATATTATGTTTACGAAGAAGCGTTATATTAAATAACGTTAAAAGCATAAATAATGCTTAAAGTATTAAAGATTAGTATTGAAAGAAAATATTAATTAAGTTTATCGATTTGCGTGAAAATCGGGGACTAAAGTTTTATGAAAATAAATCGATTGAAAATCGATTTATATTGATTTTATTCATAAAAAATGAGTTATTGAAAATTTATTAAGAAAAGTCAAAATGGTTGACTTTCGAAATTAACGTCTGAAATCGTTAGTTAAATACGCTATCGTGAAAAGCGTGTTACTTTTATCTGAATATCTCGATTGTGAGAAAAGATTTCATAATTGAAATCATTTTATTGAATAACGTTATTATCGTTAATTATTTAACCTAAAGGTTAAAATGAGGCGTAGATCATATTCGTCTCTCGATATCGAAATTATTTTATTGATATACGCGTCGTTTCAGCGTATTAAGATGTATAAAGAATCATCGAAACTTGAATTATTAATTTATTTATCAAAGTTGAATGAACTACGAAAATCTCGAAAAGCGTGCTGACGTCTTAAGCGTATATTTTGCGTAAAGGTGGGACGTGGCTCACAAGCAACAAGAAAAAAAGCGTGTCGAGAATCGGCGTTCAAAAGTAAGGTGGGCTTTACTATACTCAATGGTAGAATTTTACCAAATGATTTATTTATGATGCTTTATTGCAAGCAAATAATTATGAGCGATTTATTTAATTACACCCAAAATGTTTATGTTTTATGTATGTATCGATCCATGATTGTTGATGCATAATGTTGGGTAACCCAGCTTTATGACATCTTGGTCGTATTCTTGGAAGTACCCCAAGAATGATGGAGAATTAAGTATCTGTCTTGAGATGACTGGATTTTGCCTTTGATTATTTTGTATTTGTGTCTTTGAAAGGGTGCTCGGCGGTCGGCGTCTGTGAGAGGAGGCCTCCTCTCCAGTAGCAGTGTTGTGAATGATTGTTGTGGTGGATGTGGATCATACATACGTGGAAAATGCTTGCAGCGATATTTATTGAAAATGACGAAAATATTTAGTAAGCACGAGTATTTCAAATTAAAACCTCGTGTATTCTTGTGATGGAAATGAGTAATTCAAGCGTGATAAATTATTTTGGCATGAGCCCTTTGAGTGCATTATTTGTACTCGACCTGCATATTATTTTTAAATGTGCGATTGGTAGTAATGATGGTGATGGAGGCGGAGATGTTGAGTAGTCGATGGTCTTTTGGTATTTATTATGTTTGAAAGAAAGAACCATGGGTGCATATCGTCATATATGCATTCACATGCTTTCCATTGCATATTACGAATATTTTGTTTGTTATTGTGACGATTGTATCATCGAATTATCGGACCTCTTGTTAAAGGAACTCGTAGCCTTTACATTTGTATATGACTTTGCCTTGTGAATAAGGGTTGAATTGCTTTTGCTTGTAAATAAGGTTTAATTATTGAAGTTCGATAAATGTTATTCGAAATCTTTTGATTATTTTTATCAATTGTTTTGCATTCAACATTCCAGCTCGATTCTCTAATCATCCTTTGGATTAGGCGGTGTACACCTATCTTTCGAGGCTCGAGTGCGCCATTTGCTTTAATGCGGAAATATGTTTAGCGACTTGTTCTACCCATTCTTGGGTAGTAGACACAGTGTGTTGATCATGTTTGTTACACCTTGCGAGGGTTCTGCGGACGAGGGCTGTGTGATGGCGAGATAACGATCTCCATGGGCAGCGGCGAAAGTCGAGGCCGTTGCGATCGGAGATGTTACTTTATGTTTTGTTAGGACGGTTTAGTTTTGAAAGATGTTTTATATGTGCGGAGTTTGGTGGAACCTTATTCCGTTTCAAACTATTTATTCATGGATATTCGATTATTTTTGATAGTGGTGTTTCTATCATAAGAAATGACGAAGTTATCGTGGTGGCACTTTATATAATTAGCTTTATACTATTTACGCCAAACATAATACCTATAACTATGTTGCATCTTCTTCATACCTTAAAAAGAAAGTTTTCTTATGAAGACACCACGTTCTCTGGCGTCTTAGATTAGGTCACATCAATCTAAATAGGATCCAGGCGGCTAAGAATGGGCGTTGGGTGATCTCACGGTTACCCGTTCGGTCTGCGAATCTGTATAGAAGGAAAGATGTCGACCGGACCTTCAGCGAAGGGTTATAGAGCGAAGAAGTGTTGGAGCTAGTCCATTCGACTGTGTGGACTATGTCGACACTGGCTCGTGGAGAATGCAGTATTTTGTCACTTTCATTGGCGATTACTCGAGAGTGCGGATACATTACACCAACGCATGAAGTGCAGATGCTTTGAGAAATTCAAAGAGTTTAAGGCGGAAGTGGAGGCGAAGCTTGGTAAAGTATCAAGTCGCTTTGTGATCGATCGCGGTGGCGAATACCTCGATAATGAGTTTATGGACTACTTGGTGCGGTGTGGGATTACCTCTCAATTCACTACAGACACACCACCACAAAATGGTGTGTCGAGGCGAAGAAATAGGACTCTTTTAGAAATGGTTAGATCGATGATGAGTTATGCAACATTGCCTATTTCGTTACGGGGTATGCCTTAGAAGCGACGGCATACTTGCTAAATCTAGTACCATCAGTCGGTCGAAAAAGACCCCTTCGAGTTGTGGTTTGGTATGAAGCCTAGTTTAAGCCACATAAGGATATGGGCGATCCGACACGTGTCTTGAACAAGAAAGGCGACAAGTTGGAGGCTAGATCCGGCGCAAGGCTGTTTATTGGCTATCTAGAGGGACGAAAGGTGGTTTATTCTATAGTCTGAGGATCGGAAGGTCATTATTAGCACTAATGCCCGATTCTTAGAAGAAGATTATATGAAAACCATAAATCCAAAGTTGAAATCATTCTTCATGAATTAGAAGATGATCGTATTCCACCATCGATTAAGCGAAAGTGCGAGATGTAGGTGTACAGTGGGAGGATCGACACGGATACTTGAGAAATTGAAGTGGGTCGAGTTCCACTAGAGATCTGGCCGTACAAGTGGCTCATATCCGACAAGTTGTGCGAGATGAGAACCACAAGTTCTGCACCACCGTTGCCATTGTGCGGTGGTGCCTCGTCGTAGTGGGAGGGTTGTTCGTCAACCCGAGCGATTTATGTTCGTGGGTGAATCTTGGTTTAGTTCGAGGAAGCGGCGGGCAATAATCGACCCATGGACATATAGCGGCGATCTGAAGACATTGATGCAAGATCATGGCACACGCTATGGACTTAGAAATTGAGTCCATAACGCTATGGATGTATCTGAAAGACACCTCTACCGGATGGCAAAGAAGCCATAGGTAGCAAGTGGGTATCTGAGAGGAAGAGATTCAGATGGAGGTTTCGACTTTTAAAGCCGGGCTTGTGGCGAAAAGATACACTCAGTTGAGGGCATCGATTTCGATGAGACCTTTTCGCTGTAGCAATGCTCAAGTCCATGAATTCTTACGGCCATAGCGACTACTTAAACCTTGAGGTTTGGCAAATGGATGTGAAAACCGCTTTTCTAAGCGGTTACCTTGAAGAAGGTAGAGACATCTATATGCAACAACCCGAAGGTTATGTGGTGAAGGGTGAAGAGCATCTAGTTTGGAAGCTTAAGAAGTCCATTTATGGACTTATGCAAGCTTCACGATCTGGAACTTACGCTTTGGCGGTGGTAAGTCTATGGATTTACCCGGTTGCCTAGCGAAAGTTGTGTGTATCGTTAGATGTCAGCGGTGATGTGGTATTTCTTGCACTACGTAGATGACATCCTTCTACTTGGCAACAATGTGAAGTTGTTATCGGGCGTAAAGAGTTGGTTATCCGATCGGTTTCAAATGAAAGACTTAGGAGATGCGCGTACATTCTTGGGATCAAGGTTTCTGAGATCGCGAGAAGAAAATGTTGAGCTTATCTCGGGCGTCTTATATTGATCTTGTAATTACTCGTTTTAGTATGCGAGACCGCCAAGAAAGGATTGCTACCTTTCGGACATGGCGTTCCTTTATCTAAGGGCGATCACCTATGTTGCAAGGAGATAGAGGAAATAAGACAAGTTCACTTACACTTGGCCGTGGGAAGTCTCGTGTACTGTAATCTTATGTACGAGACCCGATATACGCTATCGGTGAGCATAGTAGCTGAATATCGATCTAACCTGGACAAGCTCATTGGATGCGGTAAAGCATATACTCAAGTACACGAAAGGACTCGAGATTATAGGCTGGTTTACCATGCGAGATAGTCTAATGCCTTTGAGTTATTGGACTCGGTTTCCAAGTGGCCGTGATGAGAAGAAGTCTACCTCGGGCTATGTGTTTACTTTGGGAGGAGCCGCGTCTTGGCGGAGTGCAAGCGGCGATGCATTGCGGACTCCACCATGGAAGCGTATATGTAGCAGCCGGAGGGGCGCTAAAGAGGCTGTATGGTTCGAGAACTACCTCGTGGATCTAGATGTGGTACTGGTTTGCCCAAGTATCATAGTTTCTTGTGATAACTCGGATGCGATGGCAAACTCGAAGGAACCACGGACCCACAAGCAACGAAACACACCATGTCATACGAAATCGTTAGGCGAGGGGATGTCTTGGTTGAGAAGATTGGTCTGCGGATAACCTAGCTGATCCATTCACGAAGAGTCCGCGCAAAAGTCTCGAAGAGCATATTCGAGGACTTGGATTGCAAGATGGCACCCACTTAGAAAGGAAACTTTTGTATAAGTGGGATAAGTAAAATGATGGTGTTGTTTGTAATAGTTAGTAGAGACACATTGTATACTAAAAGTTTTGCTTTAGTAAAGTGAGAGATTGTTGGATTTGTATCTTTGAAAGCGGTTTGGTTGAGCTTGTATACAATGTTTCTGTTACCACTATTACAATCTCTATCACGAATTGTTTACTTGATTGCATATGTATGTCCCTTTATCTCATATATAAGTTAGATCATACGATTGTGTTGTAGATCACGAGTACAGTATGATTGGTCGAACTTAATGAGATATTAAAAGTATCACGGTGAGACGACTTGAGGGCGAGTTGTCGGTATAGGCTGCGGATGTAGATAAGAAGTGACTTGACTTGGTTGCTTGTCTATCTTGATGCGTCTCGGCGTATTGATGGATCACGGTGAGATGAGTTCTTCTATCGACCGTCGTGAAGAACCTAGATCTCGAGACTTACGTTGATCTAAACCTCGATAAGGTATTAGGGAGTATGAGTTCTTGACCATCACTTTGACTTGCTATGGGTGAGGGTTACATGAGATAACCAGATTCTCTGCATCTTGGGTGGTGGCGGTCTTGTATGCCATACTAGTTACTGTGTCGAGTCAAGTATCCGTTTAGGATGATGGCGTCCTTAAGGAGCTCAAATGTTTATTGTACTAAACCCTGCGGGTTGAGTTATCTCAAGTACAATAATAAGGTTGAGTGGTACTACTTAAGGAATTAAAGATATTAATTATTTTAAGTAGTCGAGCATTGTAAATAATTAATGGACGTCGATATCTTAAATACGAGGATTAAAAAGTCTAAGTCTGGCCCGACTCGCCCGGTAATAAAGGGGTAAGTCGACATTTATTCTCTAGTGGCATGAATAAATGTTTATATATTAATTATGTTACGGGTGAACATAAGATAATTAATTTATTTGAGGCCCATCTTTATTCCTTGCATTTGATCCTGGTGGCCCGTCGGAGACTGGAGCTTAGTGATTTTAGTCCCTCCTTATAGAGTCCATGCGGGACTCGCTTGATCCTCTCTATCTTAAATGATATGATTATATTTATTAGATATGCATAAATCCTATCTAGATAGGGTTTAGGGTTGCATTATAAATATAAGGTGAGAGAAAATCAAGGTTAATCCTTAAGCATATTTTCGAGAATTCTATTCCAAAAATAGAGTGATTTTGAAAACTTTGTAAGAAGGAAGAAGGCAATTTCTAAAGCACTCTCCATAGATTGTCCTCGCTCGGCATTGGAGTTTAGGCAAGCGGGATACAGTCGGAAGATCAAAGCACAGTCTTGATCTATTCATCCCCGAGCCGATTCGCGGTGAACACGAGAAAACTCTAAGTGTTGCAATTAATTATATAGGTGCATGCTAGGGATATAATCAATGTATGGTGAATTAAACATCCAAGATAGATCCTCGGGAGAGGTTAAAATCGATTTTCCTACACTCTGCGGTGATCTGGGCATCTCCATTAGTTTTCGGATCCGACTGTTGCGTCTTGCTTCACCATGCCGCCCTTGGTGAGGCGGGTCTCTAGCATCTCGAATGGGCGCACTTAGAAAGCGACAGGTAAATGTCATATGTTATATTAGCTATTCGATCAAATTGTTCTTTTCGATCGGCTACGCAATTGTGCGAAGTCCTTATAGAAGCGATAAGGTCGACCAGTCGAATCTCACGAGGAAGACTTAATAGACTACGGTTCTATATCAAACACAAAAGTAAAAAAGAAATATTGCGTCCTAAAATAAGGGATGCATCGCGGAGCAGACGAAAGCACGAAATAAAATAAAGCGAGATAAAATGGATGCACTTGGACAACAATAGGAATTGGTAGATACGAAATTGGAGAAGGTGTTCTAGGGTTCAAATCTATCTTCGCTATTAATAAATCAAAGCCGGTACACAATGCAACACTCACGCCTCACCAAAGCGTTCAACACTAACTAATCTCTTGACCACGTCAATGTTAGACTCAAACTTAATGGCGGGAATCTCTCGATCAAACCGCCATCAACTATGAATGATATTTAGCGCAAATACACGATAGCAAAACCATATCCACATATATTAATTACTCAATAACAAATCAATCTCGATCGCTTTCGTTGTCAAACTTATATTTAATATAAATATGCTCGCATTACTTCATAATCAAACATAAGCACATAATCAACCTACACTATTCTCTCGAACACCATGTATGAAGATCATGAAATAAATAATTTATATGGATAAGAAAATTGCAAATCATCAACATAAATTAATCACGATTCAAGATAAGAACAATCCACATGTATTTCTCAACAAATCAATAATTCAAATTCATCTCATAGTAGAAATTATCCCCATATCAATTACATAGACATAATGAAACAAGAAATACTTACAAACCATTCATAGATAAATTCGTCTTCCAAAATCGAAATCGCACAATCGATTGTTAATCCAAATACACAATAATTAAATGGAAATAAAAAGAAAAGAAAGGAAAAGGAAAAGAAAAGGAAATCGTGCGTGAATGTGGAATGTGAGAATAGCGGTGATATCAAATTTATATAACCCTCGAAAAGGCCGTGAAAACTAGGGATGAGCAAAATACCGAAAACAAATAACAAGAACCGAAGACAAACCGAAAAATCAAATTTGGTTAGGTTAATTCTTTATTCGGTTAATTCGGTTAAACCGAATTAAAATTGATAGTCGGTTTTCGATCGGTTCAAAATATTTTAACGAATAACCGAAAACCGAATATATATATAATATTATTTAGGTATTTAATATTATAATTTTAATATATCAATATCTTTAATCATATTCATTTCTCTCTCTCCTATTATATCTATATATAATATTTGTAAAATATAATATTATTTATTTATTATATAATACTATCAATTATTTTTTGCAAAATATTTTGTATATATATAATATATAAAAATGTATTTTATGTATATAATATCGATATATATATATATATTATTTATAGATTCATTTGAAAAATATTTTTTTCCTAAAATAAACCATTTTTATATATATAATATTATTTATTTATTCTTTTGAAAAAATATTTTTTTTGCTAAAATTGGTTTAACGAAATAACGAAATATATTTCGGTTATTTGGACCGATTCTGAATAAAATTGATTCGATTCGGTTATTTTTTAAAAAATTCAATTAATTGGTTCGGTTGATTTTGGTCGAAACCGACCGCATAACCGAATACTCACCCTAATGAAAGCGATCGAATCGGGCCCAAAATGACACCCATCGCGGACGCGAGCACTCATTGGAAAGGTCGGAGAGAGCATCACGGCGCGGACGGTGGGCGCGGGGCGAGACAACTTCTAGAATGAATAGTGAGAGGATCCCAACGCCGGACGGACGACGCTGAGCATAAATGGAGCACGGATAGGGGCGGCGGGTGGTGCCAGTCGGACGGAGAGTGGCGCTGGGGTGAACCTAGCGCCGGACGGATGAGCACTGTACCGAGGCTTCCATGCACGGGGGGCAAGGCCCCCTGCTTCCCGGGGGGCAGGGCCACCTACTTCCGCGGAGAGGTGGGGGGCGCAACGTCGCGTGGTGTGGCGCTGGAGAGGCCAGCGTCGGAAGAGCATGCGTGAGGAGGGCGTTGGGGGCGAGATCAGCACCGTGTGAGCGTCGATGGCCTGCGAACGTGCGCGGGCCTTGTGGAGCACGCGCTGGGGCGTACCTAGTGCCGGACGGCGCCCAGCGCCGGATGCGCTCGCGCTTACGCGTGCGTGACTTCGTTTTTTCGCTCCGTTCTCTCTCGTCCGAACTCCGAATTGCGATCCGTTTGTGCCTATGGACTCCTATCGAGATGCTCTTCAATATAGGATAGCTCTTGAAAGATTCATTTATTTCTATTTAATGTCATTTTATACAAAACATCAAAATAAATCAAATAAGTGCGAATCGATAAATACTAATCAAAATAAAGACATAAATAGGACAAATGATGGGAAACGACATACATTAAAATATGAAGAATAAGCACAAAATCATACTGAACACTGGTTGGGCTGATGGGGCAGCTTCCTTTGTTTTCTATTTCCTCTTGGCTTCAATAGCATTCTTCCTTAGGCGCTCTTTAGTAGCTGCCTCTTCGGCTTCTTCTTCAGCCATCTGTTATGCCAGTTCCAATGCTGCATTTTCTGTTGTTCCAATGCTGCCTCTTCTTGTTCTTTGCTCCTCAGCAGCACGAGACAGCTTTGCCGCCTCTTCAGCGGCAACAACCTTTTCATCTCTTCCATCTTTTTGGCACCATCAAGAACATCCTGGAGGAAGATTGAAACGTCGCTGACAGTTTGATTCATTGCAGCGTGGGAACAGTTCATCTACTCCAACCTTTTAGCGTAGGCAGCTAGTAGACTATCAGATTCTTCCTTTTCTTTCTTAAGGACTCTCACCTCTTCTTCGAGAGGGTTATCCTCTCATCAGCTCTGAAGCGGTGAAGTCCAACTAGTTCTGAATATTGTTGAGCTGTTTTTGGACAGGGCTAAGTGCTGTTGGTATCATTCTCTCAAAATCAACCTTGAACGCGGCTTCCATCAACATGATAAAATCCTTTTCAATTTGTTGATGGGAGCATTCTCATGCTGACTTCTCCTGTTGGAATTTCTCGATCACAACATCCATGAGGTCTCTCAGATTTTGCCTTAAAGTTGAGAACCCGCATGGACCTGTTCTGCGAACGCTTCCCTCAGGTCTGCATATTCTTATTCTTTCTCCTTGTACGTCTGGACGAGCGTGGCGTAGGCTTTGTTCGCTGCTTCGACTTGGGAGCTAAAATTACGCTCCCATTGCCACATCACGTCCTTGTAATAGGTCGTCTATTTAAATTCCTCTTCCAACTAGGCCATCATGTCCAGTAGCTTGACTCCACTGGGAGCCTGGGAACACTCTGATGCTACTGACTATTGGCTTAGGAAGGGAACCATTGAACCATGGAGAGTGTTAGATATAGGAGCGCCAGTAAAAACATCCTGCTAGAAGGTAGAGTATGACAGATCCGCCTAGTCCTCATCATCTCTATTAGCCGTTCCACTTAGGCCTACTGCAGCTTCCTCCTGCTCAGCAGCTCCTGTCCTCTCAACTTCTACAGCCTGCTTCAGGCTCTTCTCTGCATTCCGACGCTCAACTTCAGCATCTTCTATTATCTCTTCGACAATGGACTCGAAGGTCCTTATGGTCATCCAGATGATGGCAATCTTGAATTTTTCTTCCAACTCTGCCTCTTCCTGGATATATTTCTCCCATGATTCAAAATTGACAAGATCGACGAGCTGGTAAAAATATGCCACCTTTGTCTGGAGAAAGACATGTAGCCGACTAGTCTGAGCCATGAATTTTTATAGGCTCAAAAGGATAGGAAAGTTTTGGGTTAGGTATGAACGAGCTCTCTAAGGAAAACGATTTTTAGATTGGTCATGCGGGAGGCTAGCTAGGCTTCAGGGGTTATCTCTATGAGTCCCTCAGAGGATTCAATAAAGTGGATAGAAAAGACTGGTTGTGAAGGTAAGGCTATGGGTATATATGTTGCGCTTTCCTCAAGCTGTGGTTGGTAAACTTCAGCCTGATGTGGGGACGAAGCAAGTGGGGGTGCTGGTATATGTGACAGTGAGTTTGTCGGTAAATGTGGCTGATAGTCTATAGGTGAGGAGAGCGGATAGAAGAGTGAGCTGGTCTAGGACTGGGGCTAGGGATGGGTTCAGGCTCTAGTTTAGGCTCATCGAATAGCATTTGTTGAGCCATCTCAACAATAGTATGCCTCCTCCTCTTCAACAATGATCGTTCTGGGCTCTCCTCCCATGACCCCTCCGTCTCTGTCTCCTTCTCCACCAGCTTCTTTCCTTTGCCTACTGGGACAGTCCTTGCTGACCTCTTCCTCCTACCCTCATACACTAGTACGACCTCCAAGGAACCATTACAATTAGAGCTCATAATTATTTAATGATTCTAAATACTAAATTGTTAAATACAATTAGCTTGTTTGGAATTTAATATTTTGAACCTACAAAAATACAAATTGATCATACAAAATTATTATTTTTGACTTTATCATATAATTTTTGTATTTATCTATTTTCAGTAATTAAGAACAAAACTTTCATTCTATTTTTGATAAAACTTGGAAACTTTCAATATATTTCCCTTTTACCTATTTTCCATTCAATATCACTAATTAAAATATATTCTCTTGGGTAGTGCAATGATATTTGGAAACTATGTTTTGAAGGCTAAAATTTAGATTGTAAATAACTCTAGCTAAAAGGTGTTTATTCTGCGAATGTCACTAACTCCATCAGATCTGAGCATCTGTTTCAACTTCGAATGACAACAATTCCCTCTTATTGTTTCGTATACAATGATGATCAACTAAAGTCAAGGACAATCACTGGCATACGTTGGACTTTTCTTAAGAAACCAACTTTCTCTTACAGTCAGCTTTACGTTGTTGTTTCAAGAGTACAAAATCATAGTGGTCTCAAAATCTTGATATGTGATAAAGATGATAACAACATCCATTTGCTACAAGCGTTGTGTATAAGGAAGTATTTTAAAATTCTGATTTAGATATTAGTATTCAAGTTTAAATTTTATTTGGATTGATAAAATTGATTTGTTATTATTGATTAGTCCATATTATTTATTTATAACCAATATATCACAAGTGATGAAAAATTGAACTATAACTTATTCATATGCACAACTGTTATATTTCTGAATAAAATGTGATAAAAAAATCTTCATATACTCAATTCTTAAATAAAATATCTTCATAAATGAATACCAAATAAATTTTCATATGTAATTATAAATTCAAAATTATGAATTTATTGTTAATAATAAATATTACAAAATTTAAAGGATAAATACCCTGTATATGATGCACGGGTGAATTACTAATTCATATAATTATGATATCACCGTTATGTTGCCGGTCACAATCGCCAGCCGACAATTGAAAACAGAAAGAGGTTTACCAGACAGAAGTGGCTAAATTGGTAACTAATTCAATAGTGATAAATACATTCGACAAAAAATAATTTCATTTGTCAATGTGATTGAAACATCAAAAGGATATATCCACTTACATACGGTTGATTTCATGAGTGTAATTAGTTTGAGAGGGTGATCTCTAATGCGGATGTTTATATATCACGACGTTGATCTTTTTCTTGGTCTGAATAATCTTCTTTAATTAAAATAATACTTTCAAATTACAACATAAAAATAAAGTGAAAATTCATATATATAGTAGTAAAGTTAAGGAATGTCAATTATAGTAAAGCGTAAAATGTCAATTATAAGCCATTTCTTGATCGATTGGACTATTATCACCCAATAGTACCAATAGGTCAACCACCTATTGGTACTATTTGATGATAATAGTCCAATAGGCCAATAAGTTGGTATAATTTGACGTTTTATGTTGGTATTATAATTGACGTTCACTAACTGATATATAAACTTTCTCAAAATAAATGACACTTTTATTGATGTAAATGATCTTTCTTTATAGCAATTGATACTTTTAGACTTCCACGGTGTTGGCGTCGGCACATGAGTTTTGTGATCAAAATACGCCTTTCATAAAATGTTCAAATATGCTGGTAGACACAAAATATTAATAACCTGTCTTATCTCTATTTTTATCCTCATGGTCCTAATATCCTACTAAAGATTGAGTTGAATCAAAGTTTTGACGCAAAGATTCTTATTAGGATATCCGTACAGTTCAAATAAATAAATTGACAACTATCATGAAGAAAAGTGATATTCTTTTATCTTCTAATTATAATTATAATTATAATTATATTAAATAAAAGTAAAAACTACACTGATAAAATAGAATATTATCATATCTATCCACACAATGCAAATATTCTCACAAGAGTCCACCTCAAGTTCTAAAAGTGTTTTTATTAACTTAATTATCTCAAAATAGTTACTTTGGTTCATTTGATTTACTTGACAAACATTCCATATTGAGGAAACAAGATTATAAGGAGTGATGCCACAGAAAAGCCCATTTTAAGCAACTAAAATATTTAGTGGATTTTGAGCTTGAATGTAATTCCAAAGCACTGCTTTGTACTTCGATAATAAATAGAAACTTTATATAAGCGAAATGAATCAAAAAATTGTACATTGGACTTATCCTAAAATACCCCAATTTTGAACTCGATTCACTCAAGACTCTACAAGTAAACCTACAAAGGTTGATTTGCAACCCACAAACTACATTGATACAACATTTTTTCTAGGATAAATATGACCATTCTGCTTCTATCATCGGTTGAGAACAATCACTGGGAAATACAAGACTACAAGCGTGGGAACTAGCAAGAATCAGCACATATGTTATGCAGAAATTGAGAAAAATGGTCTGCAGCATCACCAAAACCAGCAAAAGCGGCTATCTACCGCCTTCACTGAAGTCGATACCAAGGGCATGCCCCCATATTCAGCCACAAAATGGTTCACGCAGTCGCTTCTTCTTTCGGTGTGCCCGCCCAAGCTACTAATTCCACTAGAACCGATCTCAAAATGTTACCTACACAAACATTTTAAGGTTGGTAACTCGGTTTTGGAGCACATAAATTGACTGCAAAACATTGTCTTCGATCACTGAAATTTCATAACTCTAGAACCAAGGTGGAAGCTATCAAAGTAAACTCAAGTGAGACACAATAGGTTGTGCATGATTGAGAAAAATGGCACTAAAGAAAAGATAATCTGGAGGCGGAAATCCACATATAAAATATGTACTCCATGTACATTATTTAGCCCTTCTAAACCTCTCAACCTGGAGATATATTTGATTAAGATAAAAGGAACGAAAGAGAGAAACTTATGTAAAAGGATAATTCAGAGAAATAAAGTTTTCAGATCCTAACTATAACAGGTAGAAGACCAGGTGAACATAACTAAACTTAGGTAATGTATATTTTTATTGAAGAGAGAAGAAGGTTGACTGAACAAATATACCTTTCACCCAAATAGGAGGAGCACCAGTTGCATTTGCGACAAGGAAAGACATAGCAATATCTTCACAATTCCTGGTATATGCATAGTGATTGGGAAAATATTTGATAATTGGAAAAGAAGGGACTGAATGAAAAAATTGAAACCGAACAAGATGGATATCAATGCAAGTATCACATCGAGAAGAACCTGTTCTTGGTCACATATTGTTGAATGGATGATGGCATCTCATAAGTGTACATACTGAGATATTTCTTATGAAAGAAGGCAGCCTTGGAGAGAATCATGCTATATGATCCTGTCCACCAGACAGACCACCATCCACTATAGATGAACTTGTCCTGACCATCATTCTGAAACAACCAAAGAGGATTGGACCAATTCTAAGAAAGAAACACGAATACAAACATCATATCATAGGTAAGTGAAGTGATCAGTTAATATCTCTTGATCCAGTACCAACAAATATCACACCCAATCTTAAAAAGTTGAAGTAAGGACCTGTGCAACTTAAATTTAAAGATGTCACCTATAAAGAGTCAATTAGAACCATAGATTTCATATCCTTTGACTTATACTTAGTTCCAGAACTAGGTCACAAGATATACTAGTATCAGATTCAGAGTTGAGGATCTCAACTTCATATGAAGCAATCAAGATATGTATTGACTAAGAGTTAAGTGTGCCATTATAATGGATTATTTCAAGTCCCAGACATGATGAATAAGACAATGAATGTGAAAATAAAAATAAAAATAGCTGAATGTTTTATTAGTGAGTGCAAGAATTACATCAAATGCAACAAAAAAAGGAAAAAGTCCTTACAGTAATAGGAAAATGATTAGAAAAAGAGAGTGATCAGATTCGGTGAGGAAATTTAGAAAGATAAACTCTTCATGAAACACTAATGCTAAATAGTAGGCAGGTGACTTATTATGCAGATCCTCAAACCTAGACATTTTTCCCACTATTTTTTATGTTCAGAATGCCAATACATACCGTTTTGTCAACCCAGTGAATCGAGGAACAAATCCCACCATTGTATCAGGTGCACTTTGCCAAACATTGAAAGCAAAGTCTACAGTCGTGCAGGCGAATATAATGTCATCATCAATTGAGAAGACCACATCAGACTTCAAATCCTTGATTTCTTTGAATCTGTTATTTAAGCTGTCTTCCTTATTAATATCAAATCTCAATTCAATTTCCGACCATCTTTGGAATTCAACTTTAGAACATGATCTAAAAAGTTGATAAGAGATTCTGAAGGAGGGTTGGGTTCGCTCAGACAATATGTATAGAATCAAGCCCAGGACAAGATGCATAATGGGATATGGATTGCTTCAGAAGATCATTTCTTTTCCATGTGTTAATCAGTAAGGTGTACCCTTTCCTGCAAGACACATAAGTTAGCATTAGCAGAAAAGAACAATAACCTTTTAGATGCATGCACTGGTATCGACATGGGAACATGTCTGCTCATGCATACAAGCTATATCCAAATTTCAACACATTTCTTGCTTGATAACATATTAGTGGAAAACTTATAAACAAAAATACCAAATTTTAGATATCATGAGTTTTAAGGAATTATAAAATTCCCACTATTATTTAAAAGGAGAAAAACAAAGGTTGAGATTAACAAAATGCCAGAATATAAGAGGTGAGGGTCTAAAGTAATCACCTGAAAAGTACAAAGCGCTATTACTTTTTAAATTTAATACATGGAATATATAAATCTTGGAAAAAGAAAAGATGCCCAGTGATGCAAAGTCAGATCTAAACAAACAACCCAAAATAAGCAAATGTGCTGACCACATTATAAATGAAGTGTCAATAACAACTTCAAGCCACCAAATACAGTAAACAAGCATGGACACTGATATTTCCTATCAAAATTAAAATTGCTGAGAGCATTGTCAAGAAATGGACACTGATATCTCTAGTCTGTAGAACCACAAGAAAATGTCCAAGTGTTGAACTTTTCTTCATGACAAATTAACATTTTCTTTATGCTTGCATAGATAGTAAAGTACTTAAACATTATCTGCAACAATAAAGTATAGACAAAAGTGCAAATATTGCAAATTAGGAAGTTCCCAATAATTATTCTCACTTTACCATTAATCAATAGGCATTAGGAAGATCTTATTTACAGAGTTTAACTGAAAAGATTCCACCCCAATTCTATACTCATAAAGGAGGCAACCGGTGATTTTACTTCAGTCGAGCCAACAATAGTCAGATCCAGAAACATAATGAAGCCTAAAAGCCTCATATTACTCTTTCCTGGGAATAATTAGGATATGTTTACATTTACACGAGCAAAAATCTAGATCAATAATTTCCAAACAAAAAAACAATGAGGAAATACTTCCATATTTAAGAAACTATATCAATAATTTGGAATAGAACAATAGAACTTAGAGCATTAAATAGACTAATTCAATAATTAGTAATCACTAATGCCAACTAAGACCGAGTTTAAACTGAAGGACGGCCAAAAATACACAAAAATCGCGGCGATTTGCTATATATCTCACCGAGGCAGAGAGGATCCACGCGGATAAACAGCGTATTGCTTCCATCCCCCATACGACGCCGTGCGGCTACCGAGCGCGATCAGTGTCAACAGCACGCAGCAGCCAATCATTAGCTTCATCTTCGCCGATCCGACAGCGGACATCGCTCCTGCCTTATCGTCCGACGGCTGAAGAGGCTCGTTCTCATTGTTAAGCTACGAAACTGTTTGAGGAATGGCGCTTGCTGACTGACAAGGTAGAGGAAGCGAGGCTGCAGGCTACGGGTGGCGGCTGAGCAGGCGGTTGCCGGAGATCAGTTCACGGCGGTAATGACGTCATCCCTCGCCCTCTATTTCGCCAGTTAGATTCACAACTGAGAAAAAATTTCAAACGAGAATATAGGAGCCCTTGATAGATGAAATAAATTAGTTGGTTACTCTCATCGTTAGATACTTTTTTACCTATTTTCTTTTCTTTTCGAGTTAATTTCTCATGGTTTTCAGTTTTTAATTCAAAAAAGTCACAAAATTAACTATTTGTTTTTCTATTTTCCAGACTTGAAAAACTGTTAAAAATGTGCACATGATGTCTCCATAACTTTTAACTGTGGTTGAATTGATTTGGGGGCTTAAGCCTATAGGTCAAGAAAAAAGCTTTCGGATTTTCAGTCTATTCAATCTTCGTGGATCCACTAATGTACTCCCTCCCTCCCGTTTAAAGTGTCTCATTTCTTTTGAGTATGGGTGTTTAGGAGAAATATATAAAGTAGTTAAAGTGTTAAAAAATAGGTAGGATCCACACTTTTTGAAGGGATTATTATTTCATAAAATGGAATGAGACATTTGTAATGGGACAACCCAAAAAGGAAAGTAAGACATTTTAAATGGAACAGATGGAGTATATACTTATATAGAGAGAAAATTTAAATATCGATCACCATCTATAAGCATATTTTGTGAGTGACCGGTATTTTAGTTCACATTATATATTTTTTATTTTAATAACTCAAAATATTTTATCGAAATGAGCAATCATCGTATCGATCTCGGAATTGCCGGTCCAAGGGGTGGAACATGTCCGCCTATATTTCTTCATGGTCCAATTTTAGTACTAACAATCTGAAACCGTGAATCGTCAGTTCCAGACTGGTTCAAATCGAAATTGGGATCGTGAAAATCTCACACTATACCCACTTTGATAAAGAAAAGACAAGATATATTCAACACAAAAGAAATATATAAAATACATCCACTTTTTGTGTAAACTATTTTATCACTAAAAAAATTAACAAAAATAGATCAAAGTATCTCTCTCTCTCTCATCGTGTCCTCCTTATTCCAAGTCAAGTCACCACCGTTTTCCTCCATTTTATGTATATTCTTATGATAATTTTGTATATTTTGTTTTAATTATACGAAAATTGATATATCATTTAACTCCATGGTATTGTTGAAAATACAAATACACTTGCCCGTATTGTTGATATGCATTAAAACTATCTTCCGCTTGAATAGTTAGTCGGGGTCTCATTTGTAATTATGTCTGAAAAACCTAACCGTGATGATAGGATACGGCCCAATTCTGGGCCCGAGTATCGGCCCAATATAAATGGGCCCGACATTAAGCTCGGCCTATGTGAGTTCGGCCGAAGACTCATCAACCAACTACAACTCTAATCGCAATTGGAGGCGTAGAGATTCGGATGCATATCTAAAAGAATCCTTATGAGAGAGACTTTGTATTGAGACAAACTCTATTTGTATTAGAGTTAAACTCAATTTGAATCAGTCGAACTCAACTTGATGGTATATAAATATAGGCTAGAATAGAATGAAAGATCATCTACACTCGGATCGATCACTTGATCATCTACTCTCTTTGTAATCGCTTTCACACTCTCATACACATATACTCTCTCTTTGCTCCGGGTGGGCGTGATCTATTTTAAAGATCGAACCACGTTAATTCTCTGTGTTCATTGCATTTAATTCCCTAACGAAATTAAAATTGATCCTTGGCGGAAGTGCGTGGGAAGCGAAATTACGTGTTTTCGATCAATCTTTGTTTCTGAGGAATCAATCACGACAATGAATACAAGAAGTCTTATCGAGCAGCATCGGCAACAACGATAACTGCTGGCGGGACACACGAGCTCGGCTTGGGAAAAGCCCATTCGAGGAGATCGACCCCGAAGGCATGTCCAAAGTCTCGACGAGCGAGGCCATCCCAGCTGCATGAAGAAAAGAATACCGTAGTGAGGGAGGTCGCAATAGCAACGAGAGGAACCCCAGCACACCAGTTAAACACAGACGAAGCGGTTAAAGGGTTCCTCAAGAAGAACAAGGAGAGTTTCCTCGATTACCTTAGCGAGAACAAGCTCGGCATCATCACGAGACAAGGGCGAAGCCTCATCAAAGCACAGTGGCACGGCGAGGTGAATCCCGACCTCCGGATGATGGCGCTCATACCTACACGGGTTGGGGTCCAAACCAACCGTGCGAGGGGCGGCGGCGCGGGACGGAGACGTCGTGATCACCGCGGTCGATCCCATCACCAAAAGCGAGTTCGGCCGGCGAACTGCGCATCCATTCTCGGGGCGGATTCGATGGATACGGAAGATAATTACCCCTTTCTCAAGCGAGATACTCAACACTCCTCCCGAACAAGTGCGGTGTCGGGCATCGCCCCTATAATGGGCGAGGATCACAAAACTTCCTCTCTCGGTTCAATACAACATGATCAATCGGCGTCTCAACACCATCCACGTGTGCAAGGCTGTTCCGGGAGCTCTTGATCGACAACGCCCGTCGATGGTTCGACGGTTTACCTCCGGTAGTATTGGATCTTCACAGAGATCTAATGGAAGCCTTTCATCGAAGGTTCTTCCAAAAGCGAGTCGAGACCACATCGGCTCATCTCTCCTTTGTGAGGCGGTAGAGGTGAGTCCATCGGCGACTTCATGACTAGGTTCAATAAGGAGGCCTAAAAGTCGAGGATGTGAGCGACCTCCTCATTATCTCGGCTTTCAACGACATCTTACACGGGGCCCTATCTGAGGAGATCGTCAATGCGAGCCCCGCCTGCGTCGGGCGTGGTGCATAGCGAGATCGGTTCGCCGAGCCGGGCAAGCGGACGGGGAAAGCGTGAAGGCGACAGGTGAAACCCTCGGCGAGAGAAGAAGAGGATGATCGAGGAAACCGAGGAAGTAATCCGGCAATCGAGAAGAAAGACCTCGCCTACATTAGAAGCTCGGTGCAAGCAACAAGTAGCTCGGTATTATAACCGTGTCAAATCAACAATTCGAAGGTAACCTCGCCTCCACCTGCGGGCCGACCTCGACCTTCGCCGCCTCGGCCTCCCGATACATGGTCGTCTCCATTGCGTTACTCCGTCGGCCGACCTTGGCGCCGCCCGAGCCGGCCTCCTCTTTGTCGTATCCCGAGCTTTCACCTCGATCGCGGCCACCTCGTTGGCGAGGAGAGTCTTCTCCTACTCAAACCCTCGCGATGCAAGCCACTGGTGGGCGGGCGACGGCGCCATTAAGGAAGTCCGTCGGTTGGGTGGACATCCTCATAGCTCCGCCGTCGTTGACTCGGTCCACATGTCGAAGTCGACTCATTCGAACAATTACATCAAACACATAACTACGGCGTGCAAAACAATAGCATTACCACATGGGAAGGACCATACCAAATTAAAGAAGTCATCGGAAAAGGGTCATATAAGCTCGCTCATTTATCCGGTAGCAAATACCTAATCGTCGTTTTCATTAATAATTTTTTTCTTTATTTACGTATGCTTGCATATTTCATTTATCACTTATGCATACCACATTTTCCACAATACCCTCTACGGAGGATGAACAATACCCTACGGAGGATGAACTATACCTCTTTGGAGGGCGAACTATACCCTCTTGGAGGATGAACTTGTAATATCCATGGTTTTAATGCTTAATTACGATAATATAAATCGTAATAAGGGTTTTAACCTCAATAATTAAAATCTAATTAGTCGATGCTCGACTTTGACTAAGCATAATTTGATAATTTACGTGTGATATTCAGCGGCTTAGTGAATTAAGGAATGCGACTTATGCTATTCCTCGAGCGTATATTTCTAACGTCGATAAAATTGACGGTTAAGCAACGATATTTTCTAAGCATTAAGGCTTAGAATTTGAATTCCCTACCATTATAGAAGTGAATAAAGTGTTCCTAATTTATTTATGAACATTTTATAGGTGGATCAACTATTAACATTTTGAGACATTTTAAACGTCTACGTTTAGAGACGATTCGATAAATTGGTCTAATGATCATGGAATTATATTATTTAAATTTCTATGATTATTTTATGATATAAGAGTATTATTTATCATCAAAATAATGCTAAAGAATTAAGGAATAGAAATTGAACAAATATAAAAATTTCGAAAACCCTAAAAATCAAAATTAGGGTTTTGTGAATTAAAGTTATTCTAAATATTTTTCTATGATTTAAATCATCAATTAGGACTTATAATATATCACATAACTATGTATTAGCTATTTAATACAAGAAAATAAAATATTTGGATCTAACCTATAATTTTCGAAATTTAGGGTTTCTTAAGTGTGAAATTGAACTCAATTCTTATCCAATTGATGATATATGATAATTATCATATTAATATGATATTATTAGAGATAATATGAGTTGTATTACAAGTTGCACAAGTTGGATAACAAATAATCCAAAAATAGAAAATTTTTAATATTTAAGGTGATAAAATTTATTTATGTCATGTTTTGAATTAATGTGAAGATAAGATATGATCTTATCATGTATGAGGTGTAAAGTAAAGGTGATATCCAATTTGAACAAGTAACCTATGGTGTTATAATTAAAGGGGCCGAAAATTTTGAAAAATAAAGGTTGGAAATTTTGATTTCACACCTTATAATAGTGACACTTGTTATAGTTGAAATATTTGACTTTTCAAATGTTACTTTATTATATAATAATAATATAGTATATGATAAGGGAAAAAAAATAAAATTTATCCTAATGATTAAGATAGGATCGAAAATTGTACACATATACTATAAAATTGTAATTTAATTATTTTGTGACAACTATTATCAATTTATTAATTAAAGGATAATATGACATAGTCAAGTGTATGTGATAAGGATAAAATTTTTGTCCTACTTGAGGAGGTGGCGAAATCTTTGACAATTTGATGCAAGTTGATTAATTGTTATTTTATGTGTAATAATTAGACTACAACTTGCATTAAGTACATAAATATAAGGAATGCATTTCATTCTTCATTTGCAACCCTAAACTACGAAAATTGATGAGAAAAATTTGAGAGGGTTCATCAAGTTTAATCCCAAACCTATAGCAAATAAACATTGCCGATTAAAATCGACACGATTAAAAGGTTAGATTTCTTCCGAGCTTTATATACATGATAGAATTCTTGAATTTCATCCGTTAAAATTCATGTTATAAGCTTAGTTCATTTATGTGATTTTCGAAAATTATAAGAGCATGTGCTAAGATGTTTAGATATTGTGTTATATGATATTATTAAGCATGTATTATGTTTATATCACAAAATTAACCATGTTATTAAAATTTATATGTGGACCGAAAATATAGCATGACAATATGTTGATGATTATGATTTTTAATTGTTGATTTGAGCATGAAATAATGATCTAGGTTATTAAATATGCTTGTATGATTTTATGTAGAATTTTTGGAAAACTATAGTATATATGTTCATGATTTTTGAAAAAATTAGAGCATGATAATATGTTGTGATATAATTCATGTTTAAGTGTTATTATAGCATATTGATAGTGTAGATTCATAATATAGTGTTGTATGAATTTATTGGAATTGTTAAAAATTATTTTGACCTAAGTCAAAATTTTCGAAACATGACTTTAGTAAATTTTAATAAAGAGTTCACAATTAATAAAAATTATGTTATAATAAGGATACTTGATGATGATTATGTGTTATGTGAATTAATTGGAATTTTTGAAAAATGTTTACTTAGTTAATTTGAAGTTTTTAAAAACTATGAAGTATAATACTAAGGTGTATAATTTTTCTTTGACCAAAGTAATTACATATTATTAATCCTCTAATAAAATAGTGTGATATATGAATTTATGATAATTTTTGCACAAGTCAAGATAATTAAGTATAATGACCGAAAACTATATATTATAGGTATTAATGTTATAAATTTATTTTATCAGGTATAATTGCATAATATGTTCTAAAATGATGTTTTAAACATATTATGATTTTATGTGAATTTTAGAGCAAGAATTATATATAAATTAAAAATATATATATATAGTATGTAAAAAGTCAAAATGTTGACTTTGAGGTCTAAAATGTTGACAAAGTCAAAATGTTGACTAAATGTTGACTAAGTCAAAATCGTTGACCAAAACGTTGACCAAGGTCAGCAGGCGCGAAAGTCGATGTCGTGATCAATGTGGCGTGATGCGTTTAGTAACAATGTAACTACGTTACGTAAGTACATTAAAGCGTACATTATGTGCTAGAAAGATAAAATCTCTCTTATATGATGGTGATTACATAATCGACATCATTTGATTAGGAAGCGTCGAAATAAGTTCGACGTTAGGCTTATTTGATTCATAGTGCGTATAGGCGATGTTAGTCTCTGTCGAAGCGTGACGATGTACTAAAATAGTTCTTACGTTAAGGTGGGACGTGATCTTGGTTGAGACATAGAAAAGGACTATAGAAAGACTGCGTATACCGGTGGGCTTTATTGAAAACCACTTTTATTTATGATGCTTTCTTGAAAAGTATTTATTTATCAAAGTATTTCGGTTGAGAAATGATATTGAGATGTTATTTGATTACACCTTGAAAGTGTTTATGTTTTATGTATGATCTGTCAAGTTGTTGGTTCGTCCAACGAAGAAAAAGAATAATAAGTTGTTGGGTGGCTCCACGACTTAGAGAAATTGATATTGGATCCTATCTGGGAAGGATTATACAGCTAGGATTAACGATATGATGATTATGTTATATGTGGAGAAGGATGGTATAATGATCATGTTATATGTGGAGAAGGATGGTATTATATGTGGAGAAGGATGGTATGATGATAGTGAAAGTTGTTGGTTCGCTATCAGCGTATGATGATGTTATAATGAGATTTATAATTGTTGGATTATTACCAATCGAGTTGATGTTATGATATTAATAGTTGTTGGTTCGCTACCAACATGTGATGATATTATGATAATAATATATGAGAACTTATATGGATCATCTGAGACGAGAAAATATATGCGGCGGGCGACTTTTGAAAATAAAGAAAATGTTTTGGTAAACACGAGCATTTTGACTAAAACCTCGTGTGTTACTTAAAGGCGATGTAATTTGAGAAAACATTTTGGCATGAGCCCACTAAGTGCATTCTTGTACTTAGCCACTGCATATTGTTTTAAATGTGCGGGTTGAGCGATTGATGTTGGATGTTGAAGTGTTGAGCGGTTGAAGTCTTTTGTCGTGATAAGTAGTACCTTGATTACACATCGTCATATGTGTAAATCACATGTCTTTCATTGCAAAGTTATATAAGTTATGTTTTGAGTTGAACCCTTTTGTTAGTTGAGTTTAAATGATCATTGATTTAGTTATATACGATATGTTGTGAGTTTATCTGGTATGTTTGTTTTGGGAGTTTGTTCATCATATGTCTTATGATCTTATAATTAGTTATTCTTGACTTGTTAATCCCGTCATTAGTATCGGCCCTGTTAATCCGTACTTTGGGTTGGCGGTACATTCTGAGTGGTATCGAGCGGTTTGTTCCTTGAACCCCAAATTCCTTTCAAAGTTAAGTCTAGATTGAGTCATTAGACTTATAGAGATCGGTGACTATGCTCAACACTCCATCACATCAAGCTCAATAGGAAAGAGGTAAATGACTTTCTCACAGGTTTGAGAATGAGAATAAGAAGTTTGAAAGTGAAAGTTATTAAAGTGAAATGAATTTTCAAGAAAATGAAAGTTTGAAATAAAGAGATTCGAGGATATGCGGTATGGGACTGCATATTCATGGAAAACAAAAAGATTTGATATCGTTGAGTAAATGATTTTCTCGGTTTGAAAATAAAAAGTTTGAAAGTAAATGCCCCTTTCTCAAAGTTTTGAAATGAAAAGTTTGAAAGTGGAAAATGATGTTTCAAAGAGATAAAATTTATGAGAATTTGTTGAAAGAAAGTTTTGCAAATGTTGCAAATAATGTTTTGAGAAGAGTTGAGAATGATAGTTATGAAAATTTCTTTGAAAAGGCAGTTATGAAATCTTGTAAAGGATGTTTATGTTACAGAAGGTGATATGAGAAAAAGAAGAGTAGTATGAGGGTGTTGACATTGTTATGTCGAAAAAGAAATGTTTGAATTCATGGAATTGATGAGATTTATGAAACGAGTTATGTTATGTTTGGAAAGTGGACAATTATATGTCAAAGTGATATGAGAACAAGTTATCGGTAAAATAAGAAAGAATTGACATTGATATGTCGAAAGTGTTATATGTTGAATTCTTGAAATTGAAAAGCATGAGTTATGTTCTGATTTGAAATGTTTATTTCAAATTTCAAAGTTATTTCAGCGATGAGTATGATATCCCGAAAGAACATAGGCGTGATAAGAAGCATGATCACTTATCGCGAGAACATAGAAGTAAGAATCGAGAACTTTAGTTACTCTCGAGAATGAAAGTAAGTGTCGACATGCAAGCGAGAATGAAGATCGATTGAAAACATTACAAGTTTTCAAAGCGAGAAGAAAGAAGTATAAAGTGAACCACGTCGGCATTTTATGCTCGACTTCAGCGTCGACCTTGCCAACCGACTTTGGCGTCGACCTCTTTGATTTAGACCTTAGCAATTCGGTTTGACTTTGGTGCCCAATCTCGGCGCCGGTGGCTGTCTTCTTGTGATGTTTTGATTTTAGCTCGTTCTCTCGTTTGAACTCCGATTCACTGACGGTTTTCGACTACATACTCCTATCACAGGTACTATATTTCTTATGAAGGACAGAATCCATAGATCCTTCTCCAGAATTTGTGAGAATCAGTTAAAGACTAGTTCTATGATGTTCATAAAGCGAAAACTTTATAGTATGACAAGAATATTAGAATGATACTAGAAAGTGAGATTCCCGATGAGTACGAGAAGAGCTATGACGTACATGAGAACTTTTGTTGATGACCTATTACGAGTGTATAAGGTTTCAAGTTCTATTCTCAATTTACGTCATCGAGTTTAACTCATGACTAGTTCGATTGAGAAATCACTTGCGTTTCTCACTTTTCTCGAAAGAAGTTTACAAAACGAAAATTTTATCTGATGTTCTTTGAAACCAAGCCTTGTGTGCGAGAAAGTATTTGTGGCGGGTGCAGCCATCCCATATGACCAAAGAAATCTCGATAGTCGTCATTACGGTCTTGGACCCTATATCCCAAATATTGATTCAAAGAGTATATTGATTCACCTTAAGGTTGTCATCATGAGTTGTAAACCCATACTTCTTTTAAATTGTCATGATGAATTTTCTTCAAGCTTGAAACCAATAAGTGAGACGGGTTGACTTATCTTGTCACCTAAGTTTTCAAATCGATAAAGTGATAGACATCAAGTTATGATGTAAAGAAATTCTCGATGAGATAAGATATATTCTCTCCTATGGTGCACATTGATGCGATAACCCTTGATGGGCTTCTTGGAGATTGATGATATGATAAAGTTATATCTCCATGTGAAGGTTATGATGATTAAGTCGTGAGCGAGATACTCTTTAGCATTGATTGCTAAAAGTAGAAGTAAAGGAAAGTATATGATATCATTGAGATATAACCCCTCCTATTCGTCATAATGAGAGAAATTATAACTTATATTTGAGATAGTTGTTTGTCCTTAAGACCTCGTTAGTAAGTTGGACATGTCTAAAGTATGGAGATAGATGAAACTTATTTTATGAGTATATAAGGAATGAAAGTATCTCCATTAATAAGCCTCTCGTTTTATCCTAAGAACAATAAGACTATGCTTGAGCGGATCTAATTCGAATACTTACGAGGCGTTGGTTAAACCAATGATAGTAAGAATCGATGAATCATAATCAATGAGATGTGCAACAGACTAGGCTACCCCTAATGCTTAAACAAAGTATGGGAAAGATACCCCAAAGTTGAGATATAGTAAGGAGGCGCTTATGCTGGAAATTAAGATAAAGGGAACAAGCGTATTACCTAATAGCGACCTAGATGGGTTTTGTGACAAGATAAGCATGAAAAAGAGTGAATGGTTTTATTAAGGTTATTTTATGCTAAGATTGCATAAAGATGTTATATAAATTGCGATAAACGTTACGCAAATGCTAACTACATTCTTGCATTATCGAATGCATGAGCGTGAACTGAACAAGGTATTCAAGGGTGCGGAAGGGGGCGAGGTAGGGGAAAGGCCGTATTCCACGGGCGAAAGTGAAGAGATACTAGTACCACTCACTCCGCTGACCGAAGAATAGAGGAATTGTTCCTTAAGCAAAACCACCATCTTTTAACGGAAGGAAATCCGAAGATGTTGAGCGGTGGGTTAGAGCAATAGAGAGGATTTTCGATTTCCTCCATTACTGTATGAAAGATTATCTTGTGTCACCTTCCACTCACGGACGTGATTTACGGTGGGAAGCGAGGAAAAAGACTATTACCCAGAGCAAATGGAATATTTCACATGGGAAGACTTTAAGGCGAA
Source organism: Salvia rosmarinus (assembly GCA_036937905.1). Lineage (NCBI taxonomy): Eukaryota > Viridiplantae > Streptophyta > Magnoliopsida > Lamiales > Lamiaceae > Salvia > Salvia rosmarinus. The sequence continues at coordinate 72,304 of JAODLM010000824.1, forward strand.
ATGTATGAAATACATTCCGAAGAGCTATAGAAAGAAGAAAGAAGTTGAATTCTTCAACTTAAAACAAGAAAGAAAGTGCATGTGATTACGATCGCATTTTGCGATATGTCAAGTGCGCCCGGATCTAGTAAATACGGATATGAAAATGGCGAGAAAAGTTTAGATCGGATTGAGACATGAGATAAAGATATCTTTGGCAAGTCATGGCGACAACCTACTGAAGCTCTTAGTCGAGCTTTGGATATCGGCGCGATGCACGAAGACAAACTACACCCCTCGGTCACGAGAATGTTGGTGACGAAGGAAGAGGAAATGGGAAGGCAATTTTAAGAATAACTTCAACGGAAATTTTGGCAACCAAACAATCAAAGGCCATGGCAGGTAACATAGCACCCGAGGACAAAATTTGGAAGAGACCGGTGTTTTCTCCACCCAGGAGGTCCACGAGCAGATAAGGACAACTCACGCCCAAAATGCGATAGGATGCGAGGGTATATACATGGGGAAATGTTAAGTGTTATAAATGTGGCGTGAAAGGCCACTATGCGAATGAATGCCTGGAATGCGTCCGGTAAGAATGGTGAGGCCAAATCGACAAGGCGAACCCGGCAACTCAAAGCTATCTGATACCGGCCCGGTATGAGCGGCGAACAAGGTAATACCAGCGGTGACAAGCACCCGCCAACAACAACCAGCCCGAGCGAGAACTGTCGCTAAATCGAGGGCGAACGAACAAACCCGGGGAAACACAGCGGTGCGAAAACTTCTCAACGTACCTATAGTACCTTAGTTCGGAAAAAATACTTTATAATCTTTCATCATAAAAGCATGCGTGGATATGTTAGAACCTAAATGCGAATAGGCGAATCGGGAAAAGAATCTTTTACCATAGGAGAAATCATGATTGTCGGGACATATTTGCTCGAACTTAGACTTGAACCTAGAATCACTTGAGATCTAGCGAATCGCTTGAACATTATAGCTATGAGGAATGTAGACATAATTTTAGGAATAGATTGGTTAAACGAAAACCATTCCAAAATCTCGTGCAAGGAAAAGGAAAATTTTAGTTCCATTGTCGAAAGACAAGCTACAGTTCCATGGAATTTACATGGGAAAGAAAATCTAAATAATATCCACCTTGCAAGTAAAGAAGGATGAACAACAAGGTTGGCAAGCACTTATGTCTAACTAGGCAAGAAAGCGAAAGTTGAAATAAAAGTCGAGGATTAAATAGGATCCTAAGAACCTTTATGAGCGATTGGTTCGATCGGTGGAAGGAAGCTAGAATATTTCGAAAATTAATCATGGTTCGGATTATTATTAACTTAAGGTGCGACGGAGGATACATCCTAAACCTCATTTGAACAAGTTATGGCTACTATGAGTTTGTAGTTGTGCCGTTCGGACTAACAAATCATCGGCCGTGTTCATAGAATCTCGAAAAATCAAGTGTTCCGCATACTAAGACAAATTGTCTTAAATCCTCATAGATGATATCCCGTCTATTCGAAGGGTAAGAAAGAGTATGAAGAACTCATGAGAACTATCTTGCTTGACATTAAGAGTCGAATAGATTTTACGCAAGTTTATTTAAGGTGAATTGGCTAAAGGGTAATATTCATAGACACATTGTGTCTTGAAGAATCCATGTGGATCGGCAAGAGTTAAAAGCAATGCGAGGTTGGAAGCAATCAACGACCAAATGAGATCAAAGGTTTTATAGAATTATTTGGTGTATCGAAGATTCATTGAAGACTCTCTAAGATAATAAGGTCGATGATGACTACCCAAATAGAAATCAAACTTACATGGACTAATAAATGTGATGCAGCGTGCTAAAGTGAGGAAGATAATAAGCTATGCATCCTGCGACTTAGAACTAGCGATAAAGCAATTAAGATTTTGAGAACGTCACCTCTATAAAGTGAGGTATGAGATCTTCATAGATCATAAGAGTTTAAAATACTTCTTGACAAAGAGACTTGGAAATAAAGTGGAAAAGAGATGAGAATTAGTAAAAAGATACAAATGTGATATAAATTATCACCTATGAAAGGGTAATATAGTAACTAATGCTCTATGTTGTAAAGATCGAGTCTAAGTGATGATAGATCCTTGAGAAAGGAAAAACTCATCAAAGAGTTTAAGAGAATGAAGATAAGATTGAAATTGTCGAGCGTTGTCTCGATTGCACGTAAGTGAAGACATTGTATCAATAATCTATGGGATGGCGTAACAATAGATTTTGAGATAGAATTACCAAAGTCGAAAGATAACACTTCTATATGGGTAGTAGTATATTGACTTACCAAATATGTTCGATTCATGCCTATTTAGGCTACACATGGGTCTAATAAGTTAGCCGATTAATTACAAAGAAAATTGTCGTCTCGCATCGTATAAAGATTCTAAGGTTATCCCTCGGTTATGAATTGGCTTATAGAAAGAATTGAGGTATAAGTTGGAAATGTGCTTTTCCACTTATTAAGTTTATCTACGACAATAGCGTAGAGCAACATAGCCCATATGAGGCATAGTATAAAAGAAAGTATCGATCATCTCTTTATTGAGATGAAGAAAGTAAGAGGAAAGTTTTAAAGCCGACTACGTGAAAGAAATGAATGAGATGTTTGCCAAATTAGCGATGAAAGAAAAAAGCTCATGATAGACAAAAGTCTTACGATATCGTGAACATGAGCTGCATTTCTTGAATCTTGAGAGATAAAGTGTTATTAAAGTTCTGCATTGAAAGAATTTCAATGTTTGGAGAAAAAGGAAGTTGAGATTCGTTTTATAGGACCTTGCGAGATCACAGAAATGATAAGGCTAGTAGCTATAGATTGGTACTTCCACCAAGTTTGGGAAGTGCAGAATTTTCCGTGTTACAATTAAAGAAATGCGAATATGGTCCAAAATACATGACCATCATGATGGCGTTATTCTTGAATCAAGATATGAGTTATGAGAAAGAATCTGCGATTGTTTTAATCGTTAGATTCAGCGGTTAGAAGGAAGCTTATCTGGTTGGTGAAAGTCGATGGAGACCATGGACAAAAGAAAGTTACGTGGAAACTTGAGATTGTTATAGTGCGAAGATACCGTACTTTTCTACGGTATGCAAATTCGGGATGAAATTTATTTTAAGGGGTAGAATGTAATATCCGCGGTTTAAACTTAATACGATAATATAAATCGTAATAAGGGTTTTAAGTTCGATAATTAAAATCTTAATTAGTCGATGCTCGACTTTGACTAAGCATAATTGATAATTTACGTGTGATATTCAGCGGCAGTGAATTAAGGAATGCGACTTATGCTATTCCTCGAGCGTATATTTCTAATGTCGATAAAATTCGACGGTTAAACAACGATATTTTCTAAGCATCAAGACTTAGAATTTGAATTCCCACCATTATAGAAGTGAATAAAGTAATTCCTAATTTATTTATGAACATTTTAGAGATGAATCGACTATTAACGTTTTGAGGCGTTTTAAGCGTCTACGTTTAAGGCGATTCGATAACTTGGTCTAATGATCATGGAATTATATTATTTAAATTCCTATGATTATTTTATGATATAAAACATTATTTATCATCAAAATAATGCTAGAGAATTAAGGAATAGAAATTGAACAATTGTGCTAATTTCGAAAACCCTAATTTTCGAAATTAGGGTTTTATGAATTAAAATTGTTCTAAATATTTTTTCCTATGATTTAAATCATCATTTAGGACTTATAATATGTCACATAACTATGTATTAGCTATTAATACCAGAAAATAAATTATTTGGAATTTCCCCTATAAACTCTCGAAAATTAGGGTTTCAAAGCATTAATTAATTTTAATTCTTATCCAATTGATGATGTATCATAATTATTATGTTAATATGATATTATTAGGGATAAGATAAGTTGTATTACAAGTTGCACAAGTTGGATAACAAATAATCCAAAAGTGCAGAAAATTTGGAATATTTTATGTGATAAATTGATAAATATCATAGTTTAATTAATGGGATGGTATGAGTTGGATCTTATCATGTTATTAGGTGTAAAGTAGAGGTAGTATTCAAATTAAACAAGTAACCTATGCTTGGATACTAGTGAAGGCCGAAATGTTTGAAAAATAAGGTTGGAAAATTTAATTTCCAACCTTATAATAGAGACACATGTTATAGTTGAAATATTTGACTTTTCAAAGGTAATCTTATTATATAATAATAATATAGTATATGACATGGAAAAATTAAAAATTAATCCTAATGCTATAAGATAGGATCGAAAATTGTACACATATACTATAATGTTGTAATTTAATTATTTTATGACAACTATGATATCAATGTATTAATTAAAGGATAATATGACATAGTCAAAGTGTATGAGATAAGGATAAAATTTTTTCTCTACACCTTGAGGAGGTGGCGAAAATATGGACCATTTGATGCAAGTGTATTAATTGTGATATTTATGTGTAATAATTGCAGACTACAAGTGGATTAAGTCTATAAATATAAGTAGAGCATTTCATTATTCCATTTGCAACCCTAAACCACCGAAAATTGATGAGAAAAATTTGAGAGGGTTCACCAAGTTCCATCCCAATCCTTAGCAAATAAACATTGTCGATTAAAATCAATACCGATTAAGAGGTTAGAAATCCTACGAGCTTTATATACATGCTAGAATTTTCGAATCTCATCCGTTAAATTTCATGTTATAAGCTTAGTTTGATTATGTGGAATTTTTGAAAAATATGATTTATATGCTAAGTGTTTAGAAATCATGTTTATATGATGTCCTTAAGCTTATATTATGATCATACTACAAAGTTAAGCATAATATCAAATTTTATAGGTTGACCAAAAATGTGCAAGTGACATATGTTGATGATTATGATTTTTAATTATTGATTTGAGCATGAAATCATAATCTAGGGTATTAAATATGCTTGTATGATTTTATGTAGAATTTTTGGAAAACTATAGTACATAAGTTTATGATTTTCGAAAATATTAGAGCATGATATTATGTTGTGATATAATCCATGTTTAAGTGTTATCATAACATATTGATAGTGTAGATTCATAATATAGTGTTGTATGAATTTATTGGATTTGTTAAAAATTATTTTGACCTAAGTGAAAATTTTGAAACTATGACTTTAGTAAATTTTATTAAATAGTTCATAATAAATAAAAATTATGTTATAATAAGGATGCTTCATAGATGATTATGTGTTATGTGAATTTATTGGAATTTTTGAAAAATGTTTACTTAGTTAAATTAAGATTTTGAAAACTATAATATAATACTAAGGTGTATAATTTTCTTGGACCAAAGTAATTACATATTATTAATCCTCTAATAAAATAGTGTGACATTTGAATTTATTATAATTTTTGCACAAGTCTAAGATAATTAATGTATAATGATAGTAAACTATATATTATAGGTATTAATGTTATAAATTTATTTTATAATGAATAATTGCATAATATGTTCTAAAATAATGTTTTAAACATAGTATGATTTTATGTGAATTTTAGAGTAAAATTATATATAAATTAAAAATATATATATATATATATATATATATATATATATATATATATATATATAGTGTAAAAGTGAAATGTTGACTTTGAGGTCAAATGTTGACAAAGTCAAAATATTGACTAAATGTTGACTAAGTCAAAATCGTTGATCAAAACGTTGACCGAGGTCAAATTATGCGAAAGTCGATGTCGTGATCTATGTGGCGTGATGCGTTTAGTAACAATGTAACTTCGTGACGTAAGTACATTAAAGCGTACATTATGTGCTAAAAAGATGGAATATCTCTTATATAATGGCGATTACATAATCGACATCATTTAATTAGGAAGCGTCAAAATAAGTTCGACATTAGGCTTATTTGATTCATAGGGCGTTATAGGCGGTGTTTGTCTCTGTCGAAGCGTGACGATGTACTAAAATAGTTCTTACGTTAAGGTGGGACGTGATCTTGGTGAGACATAGAAAAGGACTATAGAAAGACTACGTATACCGGTGGGCTTTATTCGAAAACCACTTTTATTTATGATGCTTTCTTGAAAAGTATTTATCTTACAAATTTCTGTTGAGAAATGATATTATGAGTTATTTGATTACACCTGCCCAAAGTGTTTATGTTTTTATGTATGATCTATCAAGTTGTTGGTTCGTCAAAGAAAAAAGAATAATAAGTTGTTGGGTGGTCCCAGACTTAAGAAATTGATATTGGATCTGTCTGGGAAGGATTATACAGCTAGGATTAACACGATATGATGATCATGTTATATGTGGAGAAGGATGGTATAATGATCATGTTATATGTGGAGAAGGATGGTATGATGATCTGTTATATGTGGAGAAGGATGGTATGATGATAGTGAAAATTGTTGGTTCGTTACCAGCGTATGATGATGTTATAATGAGATTTATAATTGTTGGATTATTACAATCTGATTGATGTTATGATATTAATAGTTGTTGGTTCGCTACCAACATGTGATGATATTATGATAATAATATATGAGATATGATATGGATCATACAGACGAGAAAATATATGCGGCGGACGACTTTGAAAATGAAAGAAAATGTTTTGGTAATCACGAGCATTTCTACTAAAACCTCGTGTGTTACTTAAAGGGCATTGTAATTTGAGAAAATGTTTTGGCATGAGCCCACTAAGTGCATTCTTGTACTTAGCCTGCATATTTGTTTTAAATGTGCGAGTTGAGCGATTGATGTTGGATGTTGAAGTGTTGAGCGGTTGAAGTCTTTTGTCATTGATTATTAGTAGCCTTGATTACACATCGTCATATGTGTAATCACATGTCTTTCATTGCTTAAACCTAAATTATATTTTGAGTATTGAGCGTATAACCACGGATCGGTTAAACCTTTTCGTTAATGATACATTGATCTAGTTCCATATATAATATGTTGTGAGTTTATCTCGATGGTATGATATCTAAGAGTTTGTTTGTCTCGTGTCTTATGATCTTATAGTCGATTATTCTTGACTCATTAATCCCGTTTTAAGTGCGGCCCGCTAATCGTCATTAGTGGTGGCGGGGCATTCTGAGAACTATACCTCTTGAGGACGAACTATACCTATACCTCTTGGAGGCGAACTATACCTCTAAGGAGGGCGAACTATACCGTCTAAGGAGGAGATCTAAGCGTGGGGAACCACCTAGCGATACTTCTTGCCAAATAAAGAACCCATACCTTCGTTTATTTAGGATGAATTACCTTCATTTAATCGAGGACGAGGGGACCACCTAGTGACACTTCTTGCCAAATAAGGAACTATACCTTCGTTTAATCACGAGGACAAACTACCTTCGTTTAATCTGAAGGCGAACTATATTCGTTTAATACGAGGGCGAACTACCTTCGTTTAATACGAGGAAGAATTACCTTCGTTTATCGAGGATGAACTACCTTCGTTAATTTCGAGGATGAATTACAACCGTTTGTCGAGGATAAACTACCTTTGTTTATTTGAGGAAGAATTACCTTTGTTTATCTGAGGACGAACTACCTTCGTTTATTTCGAGGATGAATTACCTTCGTTTATATCGTGGATGAACTACCTCCGCCTCGGCCTCCCGGCGTCTGGCCGTCTTCACCTCGGCCTTCAACAAGCTGACCTCGGTCTCCCGACGTCTAGCCGCCTCCACCTCGGCCTTCAACAAGTCGACCTCGGCCTCCCGACGTCTTGCCGCCTCCACCTCGGCCTTGACAAGCCGACCTCGGCCTCCCGGCGTCGGCGCCTCCGCTCGGCCTTGGCGGGCGACCTCGACGCAGCCTTGGCGCCGCGCCTCGACTTCCTCCCGAGCCGCGGCTTCTCTCTTGGGCGCATCCAGGGCCGCCGCCCGACCTCGGCCACCTCGTGAACAAGGAGGTCTTCTCGTCCTCCAAATCACTGGCGAAGCAAGCGGCGTCACGACTTGGCGAGCGCCGGCGGCGAAGCAGCGACATACTACTTGGCGGCGGCGAGGCAAAGCTAGCGACATACAACCGGCGGCTTTCGGCGAGGAAAAGCGGCGGCGTGCGACTTGGCGAGCGCCTCGGCGGCGAAGCAGCGACATCAACCGGCGGGGTATCGCGCTCTGCCGCGGACCACAAATTTCGGCGAGCGATGTCGAGAACACTATCCCTCCATCACGACCTCAACCTACGTCTTTTTGGGGATATGATAGGATCTGACCGACTACTAGGCCCGAGCATCGGCCCAATATAAATGGACCCGACATTAAGCTCGGCCTATGTGAGTTCGGCCCGAGAAGACTCGTCAATGACTACAACTCTAATCGCAATTGGAGCGTAGAAGATTGGGATGCATATCTAAAGAATCCTTATGAGAGAAGACTTTGTATTAGAGTCGAACTCTATTTGTATTAGAGTCGAACTCAATTTGAATCGGAGAGTCGAACTCGACTTGATGGTATATAAATATAGGCTAGAATAGAAGAAAGATCATCTACACTCGGATCGATCACTTGATCATCTACTCTCTTTGTAATCGCTTTCACCTCTCGATACATATACTCTCTTTTTGCTCGGGTGGGCGTAGATCTATTTTAAAGATCGAACCACGTTAATTCTCTGTGTTCATTGCGTATTTAATTCCCTACGAAATTAGATCGATCAATTTGAATAACATCGCTCTCGTTTTACGTAAAGTGGACGTGTAACTCATTGTTGGTGAACCACGTAATCTGTGTTTCTTTCGTTTTACGTTTCTTATTACTCGATAATCCGTTACAACATGTATAATTACAACTTGAAGCAGAAAGATAGTGATGTGTGTAATGTGTTGTTCATATTATTTGAATTTTCTTTATGCTTTATTGGATTTTACGTACACATTTAAGTATTTTTGGTACAAAGATTAAAGGAACTGAAATAGTGAAGTGAAATAGAAGAAAGACAGGAAGAAAAGATTTTGATGCTATTATTTAAAAGCAAAGATGCAAAATTTATAAACCAAATATGATTGCGCTTGGTTTCAATTTGGAGGAATGGGTTTTGATTATACAAAAACTTGGGTGTTTAAATCCATAGTGAAATTCATACTTATTTTTGTTAAAATAATTATATATTAATTATGATGAGTAGGGATAATTAATTTTATTAATTCATAATTAAGATTTATTAAATTTTAATTATAATTTATTAATTACAATTTTGGTTTATTAATTCAAAATTAAGATTTATTAATTCATAATTAGGGTTTATTATTCAAAATTAGGGTTTATTAATTCCAATTAGGGTATATTAATTAAAAATTAGGGTTTATTAATTCAAAATAATATTTATTAATTTAAGATTATGGTTTATTAATTCACAATTAGAGTTTATTAATTCAAAATTAATATTTATTAATTCAAAATTATGATTTATTAATTCATAATTATGATTTATTAATTTATGACTAAAGTTTATTAAATTAATTAATTGTAATTAGAATTAATTTAGTATTAATTAATTAATTAAAGATTAATTAAGATGAATCTCCTTTTGATGCGAGGAGACCACCCTTTGATTATTCTTTAGGGCCAAATCTTTCTCAGCCACGAGAGAAGATTAATGGGTCTTATTTGTACAAGAGGGTGGAATTAGGGATTACCACATAATAATCTAGTTGGCGGCGATAAGTAAAAAGCGCTCTTGGTCTTGAGAATTATATATCTGCGTCGATGAATAGAGGTAGTGATTAGTATAGATTTATTCCTCCGAGTCCATTTATCTTTATTTATTTCGTATTTTCCATTTTAGTTATTAAATTGTTTATTAATTAATTATCATTCTCTCCAATTTAAGGTGTGGTGGCTACACAGAACTCTATCTTTAAAAATTGAATTCGATAATCCATTCACTTGGTTCGACCTTGCTTATTACTATACTAATTTTAATTCTAAGCGGGATTGCATGAATTATTTGGTTGTATGCGGCGTCCATCGGTGAAGATGATAATTACAAAGAACTAATTGAACAAGTTGTATGTGAGACAAACTCGTTAACTAGTACGAGACAACCAAGTCGAGGAGCAAGATGAGATGCGTTCGATGGGACCTCGGTTTGGCATGTCTTCTTCAATGATGAGCGACTTCATCTTGAGGGTAGCAGTACCACAAACACCAATGAGCTCTGTCGAACTAGAATAAGGCAAAACCGAGCTTCAACCGACTTATGATGATATGAAAAAATTTCGTATGCAAAGAGTTTTTTCAATTTCATGGAATGCAAGTGCAGACTGTCATATTTATAGGTACAACCACTGCATGGGAAATACGAATTCTAATAGAGTTAAGTTTCCCATCACTATTGGGACATTACTGAACCAATACTAAGGAGCCTAAGGGTTGACATGGACGTTACCGACCATTGTCCAAGTCTCCTACATGTGTATCATCGTTGGGATGTTGCTCGACTATTGTGGGGAGCTCTAGTAAGAAATCGATGGTCCAAAATATATTTACGCCAAGCCCAACGACTCGCTAAGATCAAGTCTCCGGGCGCGTTGCGCGTGTGGGCTTCATGCCCCTTCACTCATACTCATACTTATTACAAGCATTAATGTAACAAGTTATATGTAAGATTAGTTAATGTTAATTAATCTAGGATAAGCGTTAAATGAATTATGCTTATCCATTTTATCCCATAATTTCTTTTCTCAAGCGACCAACTTTAAATCAATATTTCTCATTCGTTGGGACTCGGTTTGAGAAAGCGAATATCTGCGATCATCTACTCGAACATAGATCTTGATCATATGCCATTTAAACCCGTAAAATTAAATATATAGTCATGACAAAGTTTAGTCAACACAAGGCATAATTCACTTTATTAAATCGATTTCCAATATATTTAGATATGTTGGGATATCGGTCTCATTCATACTTAGGAAAGAAAAGAAAAATTAGGAAGAAAATGAACAATCTTCTCAACACAAGAATTTAACGTGAAAAACTCTAAGCAGGAGAAAAATCACGACCCACGAGAGGTGTAGAAATCGATTTTAACCCTTTCGATGATCTATCTTGGATGTTTAATTCACCATACATTGATTATATGCTAGCATGCACATATATAATTAATTGCAACACGTGGGGTTTTCTCGTGTTTACTGCGAATCTGTCGGTAGAATGGATCAAGACTCGTGCTTTGATCTTACGGGTGTATCCGATTGCCTAAACTCCAATGTCGGTGAGGACAATCTATGGAGAATCTATAGAAAAACATCTCTCTTACTCAATTTTGAAAATTCTCACTATGTAGAAATAGTAATTCTCGAAAATTATCACTTGAGGATTAGCCTTGATTTTCTCTCTCACCTTATATTTATAATGCACTCCTAAATCCTATCTAGATAGGATCTATGCATATCTAATAAATATAATAATATCCTTTAGGATAGAGAGGATCAGTTAGAGTCCCGATGGGGCTGGGGAGAGATGAGCGATTTTCACAAGCTCCGGGCTGGATGGGCCGGCCGGGGATCAAATCGAGGAATAAAGATGGGCCTCAAATAAATTAATTATCTTATGTTCAGCCGAATATAAATTAATTCATAAACATTTATTCATGCCACTAGAGAATAAATCTTGACTTACCTTTATTTAGAAGTTGAGTCGGACTTGCACTTAGACTTCGAATCCCGTATTTAAGATATAAATGCGTCCATTAATTATTCTGATTACGACTACTTAAAATAATTAATATCTTTAATTCCTTAAGTAGTACCACTCGACCTTATTATTGTGCTTGAGATAACTCAACTGCGGTGTTTAGAACAATAAACCTTTTGAGCTCATAGCAGGGGCGTCATCGTCCTAGCGGATACGGTGACTCGACACGGGTAACTAGCATGACATACAAGCATTGCCACCACCGAGATGAGAGATTCTTGGGTTAACTCATGTAACCCTCGCATGTAACAAGTCGAAGTGATGGTCGACAACTCATACTCACCTAATACCTTATCGAGGTTTAGATCGTACGTAAGTCATCGAGATCTAGGTTCTTCACGATGGTCGGATAGAAGAACTCATCTCCTTGTGATCCATCAATATGTCGAGGCGTGCCGGTATAGACAAGCAACTAAGTCGAGTCACTTCTTATCTATACCGCATGACTATATCGACAACTCGTCCTCAAGTTATCTAAATACGTGATACTTTTTATATCTCATTAAGCTTGACCAATCATACGGACTTACGTGATCTACAACACCTTTGTATGATCTAACTTATATATGAGATAAAGGGACATATATATGCAATCAAGTAAACAATTCGGATAGGATATTGTAATAGTGGTAACGAGGAAACATTATATCAAGCTCGACCAAAGCGCTTCCGATATACAAATTGACAATCTCAACTTATTCTAAAGCAAACTTTTAGTATACAATGTGTCTCTACTAGCTATTACAAACAACACCATCACTTTGCTTACCACTTATACAAAAGTTTCCTTTCTAAGTGGGTGCCATCTTCTTGTAATCGAGTCCTCGAATATGCTCTTCGTAGACTTTTTGCGGCGAACTCTTCGTGAATGGTTCAGCTAGGTTATCCGCGATACCAATCTTCTCAATCGGCACATCCACTCGTCTAACGATTTCTCGTATGACATGGTACTTTCTCTATGTGTTTGGTTACCTTGTGGGTCCGTGGTTCCCCGAGTTAGCACTGCGAGTTATCACGATAAACTATGATACTCTTGGGCAAACCGGTACCACGTCTAGGTCCGTGAGGTAGTTCTTGAACCATACAACCTCTTTAGCGACCTCAAAGCGGCTACATATTAAACTTCCATGGTGGAGTCCGCAATGCATGTTGCTTTGCACTCATGAGGATCTGACTCCTCCTCCCAAGGTAAACACATAGCACTTTGAGGTAGACTTCTTCTCGTCACGGTCGACTTGGAAATCCAGTGCAGAATAGCCCAAGGCATTAGACTATCTGCATGGTAAACTAGCCTATAATCTCGAGTCATTTCGGTGCTTGGTATATGCTTTACCGCATGATCGATGAGCTTGTCGGGGTTAGGCGATATCTAGCTACTATGCTACCGCATAGCGGATATCGGGCCTCGTGCATAACATTGTATACATGAGACTTCCTACGGCGAGCGTGAGGAACTTGTCTCATTCCTCAATCTCCTGCGGTCATGGGTGGCTGCTCCTTAGATAAAGGAACACCATGTGCGAAGGTAGCAATCCTTTCTTGGCGGTGCATACTAAAGCGGTAATCACGGTATCAATGTAAGGCGCGCGAGATAAGCTCGATATTTTCCTCTTGCGATCTCGGTAAACCTTGATCCCAAGAATGTATGTTGCATCTCCTAAGTCTTTCATTTGAAGCGATCGGATAACCAACTCTTTCGTCGATAACAACTTCACATTGTTGCCAAGTAGAAGAATGTCATCTCGTAAAGTCACGAAATACCACATCACCATTGACACCTAAGCGATACACACAACTTTTGCTGAGCAGCTGGGTAAATCCATGGGACTTTACCACCTCGTTATAGCGTAAGTTCGGGATCGTGAAGCTTGTAAGTCCATAAATGGACATCTTAAGCTTCCATACTAGATGCTCTTCACGCGCCGCATAACCTTGGGTTCTTTGCATATAGATGTCTACTACCTTGAGGTAAGTTTAGGAAGCGGTTTTCATCCATTGCCAAACCTCAAGGTTTAAGTGGGCTGCTATGGACGGAAGAATTACGATGGACTTGAGCATTGCTACGGTGAAAAGGTCTCGTGAAATCGATGCCTTCAATCGAATGTACCCTATCGCCACAAGCACGGCTTTGAAAGCGAAACCTCTCCATCTAAATCTCTCTTCCTCTTGTATACCCACTACTACCTATGGCTTCATTGCCATCGGTAGAGTGTCTTTCGTATACATCCATAGCTGTTATGGACTCGATTTCTAAGTCCATAGCGGTGTGCCATGATCTTGCATCAATGTCTTGTATCGCCTCCTTTGTATGTCCATGGGTCGATTATTGCTTGCTCGTTTCCTGGGACTAAATCCGAAGATTCACCCACGAACATAAATCGATCGGGTTGACGAACAATGATAACTCTTATAAAGAGTTATTATATGGCCTTTGATGATAATATCCTTGAGTTTAACGTGTTACATTCGTTAGTTTCTTTGTTATGTTATATGTTTATGTTATGTTTGCATGTGTTTGTGTGAAGGATTGAGTCGGGTGAATTTAAAGGGTTTTTAATGGCATTTATCGTTATTAGTTATGACATGAAGCGGGAAGAGCGGCGGTGAAGGCAGTGAAGTTGTTGAGTCAAAGTCGAGCTCGGGTTGAGCACAAGCAGGCCGAACTTCGTGGCGAGCTTGACCGATGTCGAGGAAGGATTGAGCGGATAATCTTTGGAAAAATGCGGGAGGCGGTCGAACTACAAGACTAAGTCAGCTCGGAAAAGTGAAAACCGAAGAGGCTCGGCGAGCGGGAGGCCGAGCTCAAGACTACCGAGCTCAGACTATCGAGCTCAAGACTTCCGAGCTCATGAGCGGACTACCGGCCCGTGGAATACGGCTGTTCCCTACCTCGTCCTTCGCGCCTTGAATACCTTGTTGGGGTTCACTTACGGGCGGCATTACGATAATGCTGAGAATGTAGTTAGCATTTGCGTAGCGTTTATCGCAATCTATAAAACATCTTTTGCAATCTTAGCATAAAATAACTTTAGTAAAAACATTCACTCTTTTTCATGCTTGTCTTGTCTCAAAACCCGTCGAGGTTAGTCATATGAGGCGTAAACATTTCGCTATCTTAATTTCCGACATAAAGCCTCCTTACTATATCTCAACTTTGGGTATCTTTCCGTACCTTGTTTAAGCATTAGGGGTAGCCTAGCTGTTCACACATCTCGTTGATTATGATTCGTCGATTCTTACTATCATTGGTTTAACCAAGCGTCTCAAATATTGAATTAGATCCGCTCGAGCATAATCTTATTGATTTAGGGATAAAGCGAGAGGCTTATTAATGGAGATGCTTTCATTCCTTGTATACTCATAAAATGAGTTTCATCTACCTCCATACTTTAGACATGTCCAACCTACTAACGAGGTCTTGGGACAAACAACTATCTCTCGGATAAGTTATAATCTTTCGTTATGGCGTAAATAGGAGGGTTATATCTCGAGGATATCATATACTTTCTTTTACTTCTACTCTTGCAATCAATGCTAAAGTATCTAAACTTATGACTTAATCATCATAACCA
The DNA here is from genome assembly GCA_036937905.1 of Salvia rosmarinus. Classification (NCBI taxonomy): domain Eukaryota; kingdom Viridiplantae; phylum Streptophyta; class Magnoliopsida; order Lamiales; family Lamiaceae; genus Salvia; species Salvia rosmarinus. The sequence goes on from JAODLM010000824.1 coordinate 87,612, forward strand.
CCATGGAGGTATAACTTTTCTTGTTATCATCAATCTCTAGTAAGCCCATTAAGGGTCATTGCATCAATGTGCACCATAGGAGAGAATATATCTAGTCCTTTGAGAACTTCTTTATATCATAACTTGATGTCTATCACTTTCTTGATTTGAAAACTTAGGTGACGGAATAAGTCGACTGTCTCGTACTTCTTGGTTTCAAGTTTGAAGAAAAATTCATCATGACAATTTAAAAGAAGTATGGGTTTACAACTCATGATGACAACCTTTAAGGTGTGAATCAATATGCTCTTTGAACTGAATATTTAGGATATAGGGTCCGAAGACCAGAATGACGACTATTGAGATTTTTTTGGTCATATGGGGTGGCCAGACCCGTCACAAATACTTTCTCAGTTACACAAGGCTTGGTTTCAAAGAACACTGTATAAAATTTTTTGTTTTGTAAACTCCTTTCAAAGAAAAGTGAGAAACGTAAGTGATTTCTCAATTGAAACTAGGTCATAGAGTTAAACTCAATGACAGAAATTGGATAATGAATAGAACTTGAAAACCTTTTTAACTCGTAATAGGTCATCAATAAAGGTTCTCATGTATGTCATTACTCTACCGTATTCTTGAAATCTTACTTTCTAGTATCACTCTAAAATTCTTGTTATCTATAAAGTTCTCGATCTACATGCATCATAGAACTAGTCTTTAACTGATTCTCACGAATTCTGGAGAAGGATCTAAGTTCTATCCTTCATAAAATATATTACTCTGTTATAGAGATGCGTGGCGAAAACCGTTCGTGAATCGGAGTTCAAGCGAGAAAACGAGCCAAAATCAAACTCTTGCACAAGACAGTTTCTTTGGCGCCGAGATTGGGCGCCAAAGTCGGTGAGCGCTAAGGTCTAAATCAAAGAGGTCGGCGCCAAAGTCGAAGTTGGCAAGGTCGATGCTGAAGTCGGGCATAAAAATGCCGACATGATTCACTATACTTCTTTCTTCTCGTTTGAAAACTTCGTATTGTTTTGGTTAATCTTCGTTCTCGTTTGCATGTCGATACATGCTTTCATTCTTCGAGTAACTAAAGTTCTCTGATTCTTACTTCTATGTTCTCGCGATAAGTGATCATGCTTCTTATCACGTCTATGTTCTTTTGGGATAACATATCCATCATAATCAGCTTTGAAATTTGAAATAAAATCTTAAATATTCGTAACATAACTCATTTGTATTCATGTACCTCTTTGAATTTCAAAAATTCAACATCTAACTTTTGACATTTCAATGCCAAACATATCATAACTCTGTTCATAACAATAATGCTCATTGACTTTCACGAATTCAAAGATTTCACTTTTGACATATCTATGTCAACACTTTCTCATATAATATCATCATAACATAATCATATGTTGGTAATGAACCAACAACTTTCATAACATAAATTCTCATTGAATTCCATGAATTCAAAGGTTTCTCTTTTGACATATCAATGTCAATGCTGTCTCATATCACTTTCAACTCTTCACAACATAAAATATCATTGCAACATTTGCAATTACTTTCACTTTCAACAATCCTCATAACTTTCATTTCTCTTGAAAAATCATTTCAATCATCATTCACTACTTTTATTCTCAAATATCTTTCATAACTTTCATCTCTTTGGAAAATATCATTTTCCATGTTCAAACTTTCATTTCAAAATTTTGAGAAAGGGCATTTACTTTCAACTTTTAAATTTTAATCTTGAGAAAATAATGCATATCAATTCTTTTAAGTTTTCCATGAATATGCAGTCCCATACTTGCATATTCTTGGAATCCTTTGAGCTTTCCTTGAATATGCAGTCCCATACCTACATATTCTTAGAATCTCTCCTATTTCAAAACTTTTATTTTCTTGGAAAATCATTTCATTTTAATAATTTTCACTTTCAAACTTCTCATTCTCATTCTCAAAACTTTGAGAAAGTCATTTACCTCTTTCTCGGTTGAGCTTGATGTGATGGAGTGTTGAGCATAGTCGGTGATCGCTAGAGTCTAGTGACTCAATCTAGACTTAGCGTGAAAGGAATTTGGGTTCGAGGAACAAGCTGCTCTCGATACCATTTTGTAACAGCCCGTCGATCAAAGTGCGGATTGAGGCGATACTAAATGAGGATTAACAACGGGAACAAAAACTAATTATGGGCTGTGAGGTATATGATAGACAAATTCCCAAAACTTCATACCATTTAAAGTGACACATATATCGTACATCTGCTGGATCATGTAGACTCTTATCAAAGGGTTGACTCAAAACATAACTTATATAACTGCGGCGGAAAGACATGTGATTACACATATGACGATGTGTGTCAGTACTACTGTCGTGAGAAAAGACTTGTTGCTCGACACTTCAACATCGCATCAAGCTTGCTCAACTGCGCGTTTAAAACAAATATGCGCGGAAAGTCTGAGAATGCACTTAGTGGGCTCATGCGAAACATTTTCTCAAATTACGCCCGCTTAAGTAACACACGAGATTTTATTGAAATGCCGTGCTTACTAAATATTTTCTTTTATTTTCAAAAGTCGTATGGCGGACATATTTTACGTACGTATGATCCATATCGGTTCTCATATATTATTATCATATCATCATCACATGTTGGTGGCGACCAACAACTATTAATATCATAACATCAAGCGTATTGGTAATAATCGACAACTATAAATCTCATTATAGCATCATCATCGTTGGTAGCGAACCAACAACTTTCACTATCATCATACCGTCCATCTCCCACATAACATGATGGGTAAATACGTTGGTAGCGAACCAGCAACTTTCGATATCATCATACCGTCATACGCATATATCGATATCATCATACCGTCATACTCACGTATAACTTTATCATATCAATTTAATCTGGCGGTTATTACGCATCAGGCTTAGGAACAATCATTAATTTCTCTTAAGTCGGGGCGACCCGACAAGCGATTTACTTTCATAGTTGGTTTGCCCGACAAGCGATTAGGATCATACATAAAAACATAAACACTTTGGGCGGTAATCATATCATTTCTCAGCAATGCGTAAATAAATACTTTTCATTTGCGAAAGCAAGTAAATAAAGGGTTTTGAATAAAGCCCGCTTTGATGCGTAGCTTTTCGATAAAGTTCCTTTCTAAATCAAAGCTCGAGTCCGTCCAGCGTAGCGTAAGAACTATTTTAGTACATTGGTCGTGTTTCGATAGAGGCGATCATCGTCTATAATGTCTATCGTCAAATGAGGCTAACGTCGAACTTATTTTGGCGTTTCTAATTCTGATGATGTCGATTGAAATTACTCATCATATAAGAGGTATTACGTCTCTTTGGCACATAATGTGCGTTTTAATGTAATTACGTAGCGTAAGTTACATTGTTACTAAGCGTCTATGTCACATAGATCACGTATTATCGAATTTCGTGCCTTTTGACCTTGGTCGGCGTTTTTGGTCACCATTTTGACCTTTAGTCAACAATTTGACTTTAATTGACATTTTAGTCGACATTTGACTTTTAATACTATATATGTATTTTCGATATTTTATGTATAATTCTTGTTCCAAAATTCTCATAAAATCATAATATATCTAAAACATCATTTTAGAACATATTATGCAATTATATGATAAAATAAATTTATAACATTATTATCCTTAATCCATGTTTTTGAAAATTTTAATTTAACTAAGCAAACATTTTCAAAATTCCAATTAAATCATATAACACATAATCATCTATAAGCATTCTTGCTATAACATAATTTTTATTTATTATGAACTATTGATAAAATTTTCCTAAGTCATGTTTGAAAATTTTGACTTAGGTCGAAATAATTTTTAACAAATCGATAAATTAATACCACACTATATTATGAATCTACACTATCAATATCTATGATAACACTTAAACATGGATTATATCACAACATGTTATCATCTTATAATTTTTAGAAAATCATAGACTTATATACTATAGTTTTCCAAAATTCTACATAAAATCATCTGGCATATTTAATACCTAGATCGTTATTTCATGCTCAAATCGACAATTAAAATCATAATCATCAACATATCACACTCACATATTTTCGATCCACGTATAGAATTTAATAACATGCTTAATTTTATTATATAATTATAATACATGCTTAATAACATCATATAAACCTGATATCTAAACATCTTAGCATAAGTTCTATAATTTTCGAAAATGTCATAAACAACATAAACATAACATGAATTCTAACGGATGAAAATCGAAAATTCTAGCATGTAATGCTGAAGCTCGTAAGATTTCTAACCTTTTAATCGAAGTCGATTTAATCGGCGAAGGTTTATTTGAACTAAGTTTGGGATGAACAAGATGATGAACTCTCCCTCTCAATTTCCTAATATTTTCGGTACTATGGGAGCAAAAATGGGAAATGGTTGATCACATATTATATATATAGACTTAGTCCACTTATTGTGTAATTATTACATAAAATGATGATTATTTCATCTTTAACTAAAGTCGTAAAATCGGCCCCTCGGCTTTAGAAAGGACAAAATTTTAATCTTATCACATACACTTTAATATGATACCTTATCACTTAATTAATACTTACATTTATTTCAACAAGTTGCACACTTCTTGCTTTATTCATATAGTTTTCGGCCATTTGGTTCGAGAGGAGACAAAATTATATTCTATCATATCTTAATGTGTCATATCGTCTCATAATTAATACATGTCATTTCATTTCATTACTTGTCATAAGATAATGAAAATTGATACTATACTATATACATAGTTTTCGGCAATCTCATAGAGTAGGGAATAATTTTATTTTCATACTATCATATACTATAATATTATTATATAATAAAGTAACATTTGAAAAGTCGAATATTTATTAGGATAGGTGGCACTATTATAAGGTATGAAACCAATTTTTTCCAACCTTAATTTTCTAAAATTTAGGCCCTATATTAATGCAACCTTAGGTTACTTGTTTGAATTGGATACCACCTCTACTTTCACTAATAACATGATAGGATCTTATCTTATCTTCACTGATTGAAACATGACATAAAACAATTTAATCACATAAAATAGTCCTCATTTTGGCACTTTTGGCTCCATTGACATCCAACTTGCACAAGTTGCTAATATAACTCATATTAATATAATAAATATGATACATCATCAATTGGATAGGAATTAAATTAAATTTCACACTTTGAAACCCTAATTTTTCGAAAACTAAAGGGATATTCCAAATATTTTATTTTCTTGTATTAAATAGCTAATACATAGTTATGTGACATATAATAAATCATAGATGATGAATTTAATCATAGAAAAATATTTAGAACAATTTTAATTCACAAAACCCTAGTTTTGGAAATTAGGGTTTTCAAAATTCTTAAAATTTGGTACATTTTATTCCTTACTTCTATAGCATTATTTTGATGGTAAATAATGCTTTTATATCATAAAATAATCATAGGAATTTGAATAATATAATTCCATGATCATTAGACCAAGTTATGGAATTATCTCTAGCGTGAGCGTTTGAAGCGACTCAACGTTAATAGAGTAGTCTTCTCTAAAATGTTTGTGAATAAGTTGAAATCACCTTAATTCACTTCTATAATGGTAAGGAACTCGAATTCTAAGTCTTAATGCTTAGAAAATATCGTAAAGCTTAACTGTCGAATTTTATCGACGTTAGAATATCGTTTGAAGGAATAGCATAATTGCATTCCTTAATTCACTAGCGTCGGATGAAAATCACCAAATTATCAAATTATGCTTAGTCAAAGTCGAGCGTTGACTAATTAAGATTTTAATTATCGAAACTAAAACCACAATTACGATTTATATTATCGTAATTAAGCGTTAAAACTGCGGGATATTACACAACCTAAGCCGAGCTCAAATGAAAAGTCGCAAGTATGAAGGCGACCTCGATACTAAAACTTATAAGCGAGGCGGACTTATAGCGGTAGGACTTGGCGAGGCGGACTTCTGGCGGTGGGACTGGCCGGCTCGAGAATGATGACCGCGTCTAAGATCGGTTCATGAGCAGTCGGGCGGTTCAAGGTCGAGCTCGAGAAGAAAGAAAAGCGGCGATGTCACGGCCTTGAGCTCGAGACGTGAGACGGACCTTTAAGTGAGGTCGAGTTTGTAAGGGTTGAGTTCGGATGCGAGATCTTCGTCGGGAGGGACGAGCTCGTGCTGTCTGGCTGAATAGAGGGCTCGTGTTAGCGAGGCGAAGCCGTGCTTATGAAAGAAATGAAGAAGAGATCCGAGGACCACGACCGCGTGGCGGCTGGCCACGGCGACATAAAGGGCAGCGTTTGCGAGCCAGCGGAAAAAGAAAGGATCGAGAGGATGAAGGGTTTGCGGTGCTGATGCATGCACCTAAAAGTGTCGAGTTGGTTATTAAAAGAGGCGACAATCGAGTTTCATTGTTCGGTGTCACGAAGAAGGAATCGGAGGGCAACACCTTGGAGAAGAAGCTATCGGAAGGCGGCGATCGAGGAGGACACGTGATTCGGCGACAGTGTTAACTTTGAATCTCGAACTCTTTTGACTTTGCTATGGCATTTGTGTATTTGAATTCTGTTGAACAACTCGCTATGAGCTAAATTTCTAGGACTTGATCTTTTGATGAAACCCATGCTCGTGTGACGAGCTGCGTTCTCTGCTTATTTTGTCGAGTTATTATCGTTTTCTTGGGATTATTTATCTTGCTTGTGATTGATCACCATGGGTGAGATTTTAGCTCTATGATTTATGGGAAGTTCTCACAGTGGAAAACAAGAAAGTGGCCAAGAACATGATTTAAGTATTATGTGTTTGAATAGCATAGGAATATGTGTTTGCCTGCGTGACATAAATGAATGGAATAGTAGAGATACTCTTAAAAGCACTTGGTATAGGAATATATTGGCGAGCTTAGGGTATAATCTTAGATTTGGAAAAATACTAAGAGTTGGAAGATTTCGTGTCATAATGTGGCGAAGATAATGTTGAGCGTGGCGATGCGAACATGGGTGGAATCAGTGGTCGAGACTATTTTCCTCTTAATATCGGTTTGTTAACCATAATTTATCTAAAGTCCACCTCGTCTCGGTGTTATATTTCTCTTAAGTTGTTTCTCTCATAATCACAAACAAATTATCTTGACGTGGTTCCAAAGTCGTTCCACTGTGGATTCGATCTCGGAATATTTTCGTATATTACTTGTTGATTACGTGCGCCTTACATTTAATTGTGTTGCATACATTTAACCACAACAAACAACCCTCCCACTCTGACGGTATTCTTGGCGCGATAGCGGCGGTGGGTGCGAAACTTTGGTTCTCTCTCTTGCACTTCTTTGGATAGGAGCCACTTGTCTGACGGTATCTCTAGTGGAACTCGAACCACTTTAATTTCTTGAAGTATCGGTGTCGATCCACCACTGAACACGACATCTCGTACCTTTGGCTTGTCGGTGGTGAAATCGATCATCTTCTAATTCTTGAAGAATGATTTCAACTTTGGATTATGGTTTTCATATAATCCTCTTCTAAGAATCGGGCATTAGTGCTAATAATGACCTTCGATCCTTAGGAATATAGAAATAACCACCATTAGTTCCTCTAGGATAGCGATAAACAGACATTGCTTGATCTAGACTCGACTTGTCGACCTTCTTGTTCGGCACATGTCTTTGGGCGCCTTATATCATATGTGGCTTAAACTAAACTTGCTCCCAAACCACAACTCGAAAGGGTCTTTTCGGTGACTTGGATGGTACTAGATTTGCAAGTATGCCGTTGTTTCTAAGGCATACCCCGAAGCGAAATAAGCGATGTTGCATAACTCGTCATTGATCTAACCATTTCTAAAGAGTCGTATTTCTTAGCTCGACACACCATTTTGTTGTGGTGTGCCGGTGTAGTGATTTGGGAGGTAATCCCACGCAACAAATAGTCCATAAACTCGTTCTTGAGGTAATCGCCACGCGATCGGACCGCGATGACTTGATACTTTACCAAGCCGTCTTCACTTTCGCCTTAAATTCTTTGAATTTCTCAAAGCGTTCGGACTTGCGGTGAAGCAGTATATATCCGTACCTTGAGTGTCGTCGATGAAAGTGACAAAATACTCGTACCCTCCACGAGCTTGTGTTGACATAGGTCCACGGTCGAGAATGGACTAGTTCGACACTTCTTTGGCTCTATAACCGCCCGCCTTGAAGGATGCGGTCGACATCTTTCCTTCATCTGAGGATTCGCGGTGTGGGGCAGATAGCGTGAGATCACTTAGCGCTCAATTCTTAGCCGGTCTTTGGATCCTATTTAGATTGATGTGACCTAATCTAAGATGCGGAGAAATTTGGTGTCATCTTGTGAAGAAAACTTTCTCTTCTTGGGTTTGATGTAGATGCTGACATAGTTAAAGGTATTATGTTTGTGAGAAATAGTATAAGCGAATTATATAAAGTGCCACCACGAGATAACCGTCATTTCTTATGATAGATACACCACTATCAAAAACAATGAATATCCATGAATAAATAGTTTCAAAGCGGAAATAAGGTTCATGAAACTTCGAGACACATATAAAGCGTCTTTTAATACTAAAGCTGTTCTATCAAAACATAAAGTAACATCTCCATTGCCAGCGGCCTCGACTTTCGCGCGTTGCCCATGGAATCGTTATCTCTCCATCACTGACTCCCTTGTCCACGGGAACCCTGCAGGTGTAACAAACATGATCGATCGCACAGCGTATCTACTACCCATGAATGAGTAGAACAAGTCGCTAAACATGTTTCGTTACTAAAGCAAATGGCGTACCTTGTGCCTTGAGCATAGGGCACTTGGCTTCGATGCCAGTCTTGCCGCTTGAAGCACTTGCCCTCTCCTTTGGCTTTTCAAGCCTCGGTGGCGACAAGTTCTTGCTCCCCGCTTTCCTTGTTTCTTTGCCTCTACCATCTTTGGTGCCCGTTTTTCTTCCATTTTCAGCGGAAAATTTGGGCCCCTAGGCGTGCTAGCAAGGGCATGTGCTCTCCTTTACCCATGACTCCTTCCGCGGTCACGAGATCATTAAGCAGCGACTAAGTGTATACTCGGTCTTGTTCATGATCGCATTCGCGAAAGTTCTCAAAAGACTTGGGCGGTGTGTTGAGGATGATATCGACCTTGGCCGTCGATACCTCCTCCCAGTGATCGAGACTATCCGTGAGATGAGTCATGTGGGAGACATGTTCATGGACGAACTTCCTTCTTCCATCTTACAAGATTTCTCTCATTGTGTGGAGGCGATTTGTCGATCCATTGCCCAAATTTACTCTCGAGACTTGACCATATTTCGATCGGCGTCTACCATCGATTGATCTTTGCTGTTGCAAGCCTTTGGACATTGTAGTCATCATATAGCACTTGGCCGTATTGTTTGACTTATGCGAAAGTGCATGACTCATTGCTCGTTGGTCGATCTTGATGAAGCATCGGGTTTGGGAGTAGTGAGAACAAACATGTGTTCTTGTGATAAGAACATATTCCATGTTTCGTTTCCACTCGATAAAATTTGGACGAGATAGAGGATTTTGTGCGAGCATATTGATAATTGGTGTAAGAGACATATCACGAAAAGTAATGTAAACACATAAGCATACGATCGCACATAATTCGTAACAATAATATTGTAACCTTTTGATAAAACAATATTAATTGAAACCTCCGATCGTCGAGGAATCCACATACAAGCCAGCGTGTGGGCGTTTACATAAACCCTCGACCCGGACTAAAATATACCTTTTAATCGTTTAATTTCAATCCATACCAACTTATCCTTATAATGAATGAAATTAATGATTGGACTTTACTGAACCACATCACTATCGCGAGAGGGACTTGGCGGGAAGTTGTACTTGAGGTGATGTCTAGCAATGACCACAGTTTAACATCGGAAAATGAATTCTTAGAATTGGCATACTCACTAGGACCATACGGCTTCAATCAAATTCCTTTGTTATCTCGTTTTAAATCTATCTCTAGAGAACTTATGAAAAATCGCATATCTGAGCCAGCGTGTGGGCGTTTACATGAAACTCCACTTCTCAATAGATTAAAATGTTTTATTTAGAAATCTCGTCTAACAAACTTATGACAAATAGTGCAAGCAAGCGGCGTGTGGGCGTTTACTCACGTGTGTATCACTTTGTTTAGAGATCAAAAGTGGAGGTCTTGATATTTTAATTTAAAATTAATATGTCGGGTTACTTGCTTAGTCTTTTGTTTGAAAAGGTTTGTCCATGCGAGATCACGTAATCTAGTATGCTTTTCTATAGAATTGACATGTAAAACATGCTCGTAGAATTCTAAAATATGCTTGAAAAGCGATAAACCTAGCATGCTTACTATGCGCGTCGATCACGAAAACATATAACATGTTTATCTCGTAATTTAAACATACATAGCATGCTTACGCATAATTTAAACATCCATGACATGCTTTGAGCGATAAAAATAAAATAAAATCGTTCATCGCGGCCCACTCGTGGATCACAGCCTTCTGCCTAATTTATTACATAAATTTGCAAAACTGAATCTTAAAATCTTTAAAAGCAGACCTCGCGTGCACTGACCACGGACGGATTCGTCAAAAGCTGGATTTGGGCGAGAAAAATAAAAATGGGCGGATCATTGGAGCAGGACGACCGGGTTGGCTGGAACAGGTCGAAATTTCGGATCTGGGCGAAATTCGGACGAGGGCGAGCCGGGTCGGTCGGCCCAAAACAAGCTTGGGTCGGTCGATACAAAGGAGGCGGGAGCGCTGGGCACGACCGTACGTGCAGCCAGCCGCCGTCGGCTCGTGCGCCGTCGCCCATGGCACAGCGAGTAGAGAACGCCGCAGGGGCTATCGAGAATCGGCGGGACATCTGGCGTCGTCATCGCCCCGCCCTGCCCGTGCTGCGCAGAAATTCGAGCATTGAGGTTTCCATACGAGAATCATCGCCTTCTTTCTCCGGTACTCTAGGAGCCGTTTCTTGCAGCGGCTGTCGAGCACAGGCGCAGCGTCTCGCGCCTTCTGCGGCGTCGCTGCTCGTCCGACCCACGAGGCTGCGAGAGGCACCGGGCTCTGTCGGCGTCGGCGAGGTTTCCCTTTGTCCGCCCGGTGACTGGCTGGCCTTGACTGCCAAGCTCGCCGAAGAGTGCCGAGCCGTATGCGGCGCGACCAGCAGGCATCTTGAAGGCATCCGGCAACCGCCATCGTGCCATGCGCTGGCTGCGAAGCCCGGTAGCGCGTTATCCGCCCTATTCCGTCGGCGATTTAGCGCCATCTACAAAGGCATGTCCGGTCTTTGCCAGAAATTTCTTGCCACGTGACCCCTTTAGGCATCGAGAGACTGCGAGGTCCCCGCAGAAGCTTCTGGCGACCCGTGCGCGCGATACCGTCGCTCGCCGGTCTGCGCGATGCACCGAGAAGCGTGCGCCTGCTGGCGGCGGTGCTGCTGCGGACATCGAGCACGTCCGCGTGCCGTCGCCCGCCTGACCTCGGCCGTGCATCCGGTTTTCGGTGACCTCCGTCGTCTAGTTCTTCGTGCTTTCATCTTTGTTCTTCTTTACGGATAAGATTTACATGAAAAATCTAATCTAACCACGGATTTTCGTGATGAAAAACAAAATCCGACGAAAAAAGCGAGCCGCGATGAGCGACAAATTTACAATTAATTAATTGCGCGTTATAATCAAGCGTGAATTAATCCAACGAGCTAAGATCGTACCTGCTCACGATACCAATTGTGAAATCGATTTTAACCTATCGAGGATCTATCTTGGATGTTTAATTCCCATACATTGATTATATGCCTAGCATGCACCTATATAATTAATTGCAACACGTAGGGGTTTTCGTGTTTACTGCGAATCTGTCGGTAGAATGGATCGAGACTAGTGCTTTGATCTTACGGGTACGTATCCCGATTGCCTAAACTCCAATGTCGGTGAGGACAATCTATGGAGAATCTATAGAAAAACGTCTCTACTTTTCTCTCAATTTTGAAAATTCTCACTATGTAGAAATAGTAATTCTCGAAAATTATCACTTGAGGATTAGCCTGATTTTCTCTCTGCCTTATATTTATAATGTGCTCCTAAATCTATCTAGATAGGATCTATGCATATCTAATAAATATAATAATATCCTTTAGGATAGAGATGATCAAGTTAGAGTCCCGGTGGGGTGGGAGAGATGGGCGATTTTCACAAGCTCCGGGGCCGGATGGGCCGCCGAGATCAAATGAAAGGAATAAAGATGAGCCTCAAATAAATTAATTATCTTATGTTCGGCCCGAACATAAATTAATTCATAAACAT
>JAODLM010000506.1:0-131270 GCA_036937905.1 Salvia rosmarinus
GATCTATGTCGTCTAATCTAGCCTCTATTTATACACATTGTATTGACTAGATCTTGAATCAAGTCTCTCTAACTAGGATTCGAGATCCTATCCCTCTTGAATTAGGATTCTTTTAGATATGGTGAGCTTTACGTGTTCCCACCGGCTTCAGGAGTCTTCATGGGCCGAACTTGTCCGTAGCCGAGCTTGATGTCGAGTTTACTTGTATTGGGCTCGCTGCTTGGGCGCAGTAGTTGGGCAGTATCCTATCGGTATATAATGGTATATGCGATCAGAAAATCGGTCAAATATTGTAATGGGTGAAGTTAAATCCTTGAAAAATATCTACTTAGAATCCAACAAATTGAATTCATCATCCCTCCCAATTTCTAGACTCTTACAAACCTCCTTATTTTGAACTTGTCCTCAAATTTTTCAACTGTCAATTGTCATCCCAACTCAGAAATTTAAAGGCAATCAACTATTTGGACAGAGCTTAAAGCCTTGATTCGAAGGAACACTTTCTGATGGTAATAAAGTTGCAGTAAAAGCTTTCCAAACAATGGGAAACTGTAATTCAACTACAAACAGTTGGCGACCATCGGTTATGCTAAGCTATGCAACTTCAATTCCATCACATTATTTTCCAACAACAATCAATGTTTTCATGTAATCCTAACAAATGATGAATGCATGTGATAATACAATTAGAGTTCGGAATGGGAGGCAAAGCGTCGATTAATGGTGATGTATACAGTTTTGGGATACAGTTGCTGGGGAAGAAGCCAACGGATGATTGTTCGGTGGTGAAATGCAGCAGCTGAAGTTTTGGCGCCTACTTTGTTATCAAGGAAAGATCAACATTACTCTGCCAAGAAGCAATGTGTGTCATGATACATCAATATTTGATTTGACAATGAAATGTTTAGCCGTTCCAATAGACGAAAGAATCAATATAACTAAAGCAGCGGTGCTTATCCTGTTAGTATTCGTGGTTTCTGATGCTTGTAGCATATTATCCGGAAATCTTTATGAAAAACCTATCAGTTTAAAGTTGTGTTGATATATTTGATAAGTAGTGTATATATATTACTCATATCTTGCTCTAAGCGGCTCATTACTTTTGGGCACGTTGATTAAGAGAGGTTATGTTTTATGTGTAAAGTGGTGTAAAAAATGATTCCTTTTTGGGTATAAGCCACTTAGAGTGAGACGATCTAAAGAGAAATACGAGCCAATTAGAGCGGGATGGATGGAGTATTATTTTTTGACTAGCAAATATCTGATCTATATATTTCACCCACTTGCAATAAACTCTAAAATGGTTTCATCGCAAGGCTGGACTAGCGAAGACGGCATGAGATTACTAGATTCCTCCAATAACGTTGGGCCAATGCACTAAGATGGATTTCGAGCCCATACCTTTCGTTCACTATCCAAGCCCACATGAATCCATGTAATACCTCTTCGTTGAGATCTTTTTCTTTCTTTTACTTTATATTTATGACAAATTCTCATGATATTTTGAAGAAGAAATATTTTCTCTTTTCTTTAAGGTGTTTGGCCGAGTAGGGATGATAATGGATCGAATCTGGACCGCCAAATCCGAAATTTTTTAGCTTGGGTCCGGATCCGGTCTAGATCCATTGGATCCCAAAAAATTAGATCCAGACCAAGATCCATAAAATCCACATGTCCAAGGCTAGATTTGAATCCACATATTTTCTCTTCCACTCTTCTTCTTCCACCGGTGCTAGAAGCATTTTCCAATGCCACATCAATATGGAATTTCATTCTCTGCAAATTCATCTTTAAGAAGCCAAAATACGAAAAAAAATTATACTCATTATTGACAGCCCACAAGCATCTAGTAAATTAGTTAAATAAGTCCTATCTATATCTCAAAAGAAAAAAGTCATCCTCTCTTACTTCAAGAACTAACTTTCCAAATATTCTTAGCCAATTATCTTCAACAAAAACCCAAAAACTAAAAAAAATAAAAGTTTGAAACTATATTGGGGTGAGGATTTAAGATGATAGACTAACACAAAAAATTTATACCACGGCTCGACTTAGAATAGAATGTGTTGGTGGAGTTTTGACTCACTAATTTCCTAATGAGCCCCCAATTTAGGCTGTTTTTGTGATTGCATACCAATTAATTAGCATGCGACTAAATAATTGCGACTAAAGTTGTGGTCAGAAGAAAAAGTACAATCGAGTTGTAATTAATTGGACTAATCCACCGTTTAATTCATTTAATCAGGATGAGTGGCTGATTGTGGTGTTATTAGATGCCATACTATTCTTTTTACAATATAAAATACTCGTTGCAGTGTCTACAAGACAGCATTTACCAATCGCACCACTAAACGTCTCTTTTTAGCAAAGGCGCAAGCAATCATGGGAATATTTTGATTATTTTAGTAGTAGTTGGTATTAGACACTAGTAATTAATTCTGAAATCTATCGACTTAAGTATCCAATAAATAAGATAAACGAAAGTAGAACACGTGGAACTTGATCTAGTAGAGAAGTTTGCATGGGCCGGCGCCAGATCTTTGACATTCATAAATATGAATTTGTATCAAATCTTAGTTGTTTCATTCACACAGGAATCCCTCGGTGTCACCGATTGCTTGATATGTACAATTACTTATCTCAAAAGGCGAAGCTCTCTTCTATGAGATAGTAAATCAATGTAACTTAACGGTAAATGAGTTAGGAAAATCTTTGCATAGTATTCATAAGGAACCAACAGTAAAGAGAGTAAAACTCCTACACTACGATTGCTAAGACTTGATCATTGATCCTTATCTCAAATTTATTAGCTCTTAAAAAACTAAGCTAACCTCGTCTGACATTTACTTGTATATAATTCAACGTTCTTTTTCACGATCTCTTTTACCATGTCAAGAATATTATAATATCTCCAATGTACAGTGGACAGTTGAAAATTATGTTAAAATATATTAGTTTGATTTCTCTCTGTGTCACTTGTCCAATTTAATTAAGTTCATGAGTGCACGATGATATAGAGAAATTACTATTCCAAATACCGGATCCCAAATTTAAGTATAGAATCTAGATCCGGTCTAGATTCAATGGATCCAAAATTTTGATGTTCCAGATCTTTAAAAATGGATTTGGATCCACGAATCTAGACCGGGTCCAAGATCCATTGCCATCTCTAGCCGAGAGCACTATGAGAAAAATGATTGAAATTGATCATGTTATTCTCTTATTTTCTTTAGTTGTTTTCTTTTTATTTAAGAGTAATAATAATACTATACTACATGGTCTCAAATCAATCAACATTTTGCATCCCACTTTCTTCGGTCAACTATAGTAGGTAGAAGATAGATATTTCTTTTTCCTTTTGGATCGGTCATGAGAAAGAAATAGATAAAGATGAGAGTTTCCTTGTCATTATCTTGTAATAAGTTTCTTTTTTGATTTAATTGATTATTATCAACTATTTATTTATTGATCATCATTTTCGATCATTAAAGATAAAACTAGAAGATTTTTGTTCCAATTTTAATAGTATTTTAATGTGTAGGTAATTTCCAAAAATAATTATGTGATGAAAAGCTAGATTTAAAAGTCACCTTTGTGCTTTTCAAAATATTATAATATTCTTAAGAACTTGAATTCTCTTTAAATTACTACTGTAAAAACTCAAGCTTCGTAAATAGATTCATTCAGAAGTCATACTAATTTTATAAAGTATTTTCATTAAGTTGGAAATAAATTTCAAGCCTCCTCGAGTAAAAATCTATGCAAGATTAAATATCGAAAAATTAATCGTCTTTCGAAAAAAATAACACTTTAAAAAGGAATAAAAATTTCCCAAGTTACTATTCACCCATCGTCTTAAGAAATAAACTTATCGTAAAATCAATATTTTACCAAAAACAGGCCTGAATTTTTTTTACGCGTGCATAGTGTTTGCACACCGATGAAGACACTATTTATCAAAATCTCAAAAAGACACTTTTCTCACTCGTTATTAAATTGTGGTTTAAGAAACAAAATTTTCTAATAGAAATTTAACTCCTAACATCAATCTTTTAATCTTATTGATGCAAACCCTATTTAATCCATTAAATGACTCGTAGAAAAATTTTAAATGGACAGGGTATTACAAAAAGGTGGGCCATAGGAATAATAAATAAATAAATTAATGGATAGTGAGTGTAAAAACGTAGGCCATGAGTGATTTTTTGTAAATAAGTGGGTAGGTTGATGGTAAAAATGGAAAGTTGATGTTTCCAAAAAAAGGAAAGTGAATATTTTTTATAGACGGACCAAAATAAAATTAAATGAACATATTTGGTGGATGAAGGGAGTAATATTTATTCTATAATAAAAATTATTATTATATAGTTAATCATAATTAATATTAGTTTTAAAAAATAAATTATATACCATTTTCTTGGAATAATCAACCCAAATAATTAATTTTTAACCAAAAATACAAATCAAATATAAAGTTAATTATAATAATTAGATAAGTGAGTCAAAATTAAACTAAATCATATGATATTGAAATTGAAGAAAAACTTTAAAAAATTACAAAAATTTATAATGAAACATGGAGTTGGATACCAAAATTGGGATAGAGAATCTCTGTAGTGAATAGCGATGCAATTGAGAGTCAATTCAAGTTTGTAGAAGTCAGTCATTTATCTTTATATAGGAATGATACATTAATTCACACCAAATGTAATAGCAATAATGGCTGGATAAATGCTATTATTTGATAGATTTCCTTGCATTATTTTTAGGGGTGGGTATTTGATTATTCGGTTAGTTTTGGACAAACACAATCCCAAAACTTGACACACACAAATCGCTTAATAATATAAACAATATTATATTTTGTAAATATTATATATTGATATAATAGGAGAGAGAGAGAAAGCGAATAGGATTATAGGTATTGATATATTAAAATTATAATTCCAAATAAATAAATAATATTATATATATATATATATATGTTTTCGGTTATTCAGTTAATTTTTTTTAGACAACCGAAAACCGAATTATCGAATTTTAATTCGATTTTAACCGAAATAATCGAACCAAATTTAATTTTTTGATTTGGTTCGGTTCGGTTATTCGATTTTTGAAAATTTTGCTAGCCCCTAACTATTTTTAAACAAAAAATAAAAGTTTGACAACTAATTGAGTTGACGAAGACCCGCGTCATTTGCCACGTCGATCAAGTAATATAGTAGAATACAAAATATAGACATCTTGATAGTTATGAAATTGTTTTCTTTTGTTTTTATCATATTCTAAATTTTGTCAGTGCATTTAAATTTCTACCTAAATATTATTTGTTTGTAGTGCATTACTCGGTGTCTTTTTTGCTAATTTAAATTTTGGAACAATTGTTGAGTATTAATTGACTTATCTTAGAAAAAGTAATTACTCAGATCAAATAAAGTACCTCAATTACGAAACAAATATATACACATTACAACAAAAAGTTCCATAGAGACACAATTTTGAAGAATTGTCACCCCAAAAAAAATATTACTAAATAAAATTATGACATCTTATGATCAGCCATGATAGACATTTTTGTCGGGGGTCCAAAAAAATATTTAAATTCAAATAATCATAATTTTATAAATTCATAAAAAATTTTATAATTAAAATTAAAAATAAATAATAATTTAATATGAAAAATTGAAACTCAGTGCTATATGCTTAAAAAATAATTAATGTCTCCATTGAAACAATCAAATTTGTATTTTCATTGCAAAAAAAAAAAAAAAACCATTCTTTTATATGTTTAGTTACCTTTCAATTTTTATGTATTTATTTCAAGCATAATATAGACTATTTTTTACATATTTTATACCTTTAAATATATATTTTTAATTATTAAATATAAATTACTATTATACCCCTAATATTTTTTAAAATCCAGTGGGGCCCAGTGCCCCCACTGGACCCCCCCTGGGTCCGCCACTGCTTATGATGGATTACTATTATACGTGCAACAAAAACGAAAGAATTTATAAAATTTAGTGACATTTGAGGATGTATCAATTTTTGTAAGCGACAAAATTTATTTGCATCTTTATATGTAACAAAAGTATATAAATGCATGTGTGAAAGTAACCAAAGTTTGTTACACAAAAGATGCAACAAATTTCTGACATATCTCTTGGTGACACTAAAAATATATCATTATTAGATGATTTTGTCTTAGTAACAACTACATATTTTGGAAATGCAAAAAGGGTTAGTACATATATAGATTCAACAATGAGGTGCATTTCAGTGAATTTGGATGTACGCAAATTTTAACGTTCAAAGAATTCACTTCTAAACAATTATTTTGTCATCAATCAACAAAAGCACATCTTATATATATAAAAACAAAAGCACATCTTTATATAAAAACAAAAGCAAAAGCACATCTTTATATAAAAGCAAAAGCACATCTTTATATAAAAACAAAAGAAAAACAAAAGCACATCTTTATATAAAAACAAAATCGACAAAAAGGTCTAAGACATGCTTCAAAAATAAATAAATATATTCCACATATATTTAAACCCATCCTGAAGAACAGTCGTTGACAAAGACTCAAATACCACTTTCGTGTTAATTACTCGCGCGGAATAAATGTTTGATGTTGACATATCTTAAGAAAAAATAATCAGATCAAATAAGGTACTTTAGTTACTGCAATAATAGAAGCAGTATATATTGTATGTAACATATTTACAAATATATATTTTTAAAATAGCTTTGAATCTCCTCTATTTTTATTTTTGAAATGGAACCTTAACAGAGAAGATCTTCACCGCAATGTAATATTGCTTTTTTCCCCTTCCTTCTTTAATTTAGACCTTCGTTAATATATGTTTCACTACATATTCAATACAACAATGAGGTGCACTATGATATGTTCGATTGCATGCAAGTTTTAGATCAATGAAATTCACTTTTAAACAACTATTTTGCCATAATCTATATGGACCTTATAGAAACAAAAGACGCATCTTTTAGGGTTAATCACTAAATATTCATCACAAACTTTGGATTGATTTTTGTATTAGACATGTTAGGTAAATTATTCTAATAATAACATTGTTTTTTATATTGTAGCAAAATAGAATCTTCCGACAATTGAAAAATGATCCCAAGCATGCTTTTTTCCATATCAGGAAGAAATTTGTTTGAAAAATTAGGGCATAGTGGAAAATATAAGATAAACATCCTTATAAATAGCGCAAGCCATCAACTACAAAAAACTCGAACGAAAGAAGTAGCAAATTAATGGAGACTTCTTCCTTTTCATTTGCTCTTTTAATCTTGTTACTAAATAGCATTACACTATGCTTGTGCGCAACAAATTTGAATTCTACCATAGACAAACTTGCCCTTGTTTCCTTCAAAACCTCCCTCATATCCGACCCCCACGCTATCTTGAGCTCGAATTGGTCCGAAAATACATCAATCTGTAATTGGGTTGGTATCACGTGCGGCGCCAAGCACCGCCGTGTCACTGCCTTCAACCTCTCTGGCTTCGAACTTGCCGGAACTATTGCTCCACATCTCGGAAACCTTACGTTTCTTAGATATTTAGACATCAGTTCCAACAATTTCAAAGGCTTCTTACCCTTTGAACTTTCTAATCTACGGTGTTTGAAGGTGATGAATGTCGGAGTGAATTCATTCACCGGAGAAATACCAACATGGTTCGGAAGTTTGCCTCAGCTCCAACAACTCTATCTGCACAACAACAGTTTTTCAGGTACAATTCCTGCATCTTTGTTCAACAATTCCAAGCTACAGGTCTTAAATGTGAGTTTCAATTTTGTGGATGGGAATATTCCAAAGGAGATTGGCCATAGCTCTTCCCTCAAGGAAGTGAGGATAAGGTATAACCATTTGAGTGGGACTATTCCACACGAGATTGGAAATGTTTCTTCCTTGAAATATTATACTTGAGCCATAATCAGTTGAGTGGGTCCATACCATTGGGTATCTTCAATGTGTCTTCCATGAGAGATTAAAATTTCGAATAATAGCCTATCAGGTTCCCTCCCGAGTGATATGTGTAATAATGCCCCAAATCTCAAAGCACTTTATCTTTGGGGGAATCAACTTTATGAGAAAATTCCACCAAATATATGGCAATGCAAACATCTTGAGGAGCTGAGCTTATACAACAATCATTTCAATGGAAAAATCCCAAGTGAGCTTGGGAGCTTGGGTATGCTTAGAGAATTGTACTTGGGCACCAATGATTTCCAAGGTATACACACATGATACATCTTTTTTACTTCTATATGTGATTTTATATTACTGTTGGTAGAAATTTTTTTTTCTTTTTGGGAAAAGCATGCAAATTTATATGTCTTATCGTATAAAACATTTGCAACTTTCATATAAGAAATCGTAATTAATTATTGGGATGATTAGTTGTAGAATTTTTTTGATACATATATGTTGGTAAATTAATAACAACAATTTAAGAAGGAATTCCACTAGAAATATGAAATCTTTCAATACTACAGATATTAAACATCTATAGCTCCTCTCTAACTAGACATATCCAAGTGAGATTGGGAGTTTGGGTATGCTTAGAGAATTGTACTTGGGCACCAACTATTTCAAAGGTATACACATATACACATCTTTTTATTTATATACGTGATTTTATATTATTGTTGGTGGCATTTTTTATTTTTTTTCCTTTTTGGGAAAAGCATGCAAATTTATGTCTTATCGTATAAAACATATGCAACTTTCGTATAAGAAATTGCAATTAATTATTGGGATGATTAGTTGTAGAATTTCGTTGATATATATGTTGATAAATTAATAACAACAATTTCAGGAGGAGTTCCAACAGAAATAGGAAATCTTTCAAGACTACAGATATTAGACATCTATGACGCCTCTCTAACTGGACATATTCCAAGTGAGATTGGGAGCTTGAGTATGCTTAGAGATAGGGATGTCAATCGGGCCAACCCGCTCGGGTTCGGGCTAACCCACTCGGGTTGTCGGGCTATCCGGTTCGGGCTATTCGGGTTGATATTTTTTTCGGGTTAGAAAAATTCAACCCTAACCCTAAACTCTCGGGTTTCGGGCTAACCCATCGGGCCGAAGAAAAATATATATATATATATATATATATATATATAGGAGTGGATCAATGAACCACATCTTTTTGCGAACTCTGCGAACCATGCATAAGGCGTTGAAGATGATGCAAAAGCGGTATAAAGTTGTGCATAACGAAAACTTTCTAAAATTATTTTGTTGTGCAACAATTTTAGAAAGTTTTAGTTATGCACAACGTTATACTATTTTTGCATTATCTTCAACGCCTTATACATGGTTCTCAAGTTCTCAAAAAGATGAGTTCTCACCGATCCAACCCTATATATATATATATATATATATATATATATATATATAAAATATTTTATATTAAGCGTTGAAGTGAAAAACAAATAATTGAAAAATAAATATAATACATTCCACAAGTTCTTTTTTAATCTTATTATACTAACTTTGAATAGCAAACAATAAAAATTAAAAATAGTGCTCATAATTAAATTCTTTTTCTAATATGTTTTAATGTCCGCATTCCATGTAACTAAATGATCTCTAATAATATAATACAATTATAGCGGAATTAAAACTAATATCTAGAAAAATTTTAATAAGTTAATTCAATATAATACTATTAAAATATATTACAATATCAAAATTAGAAAATAATGCTCACAACTAAATTATTTTTTTAATATATCTGAATATTCATATTCCATAATAGCTAATTCACTATTTTTTTGTAACTTTTAACAACACTATGAATATCTTCTATAATTTCTTGTATAGATGTAGGGATGTTAATCGGGCCAACCCGCTCGGGTTCGGGCTAACCCACTCGGGTTGTCGGGCTATTCGGTTCGGGCTATTCGGGTTGACATTTTTTCGGTTATAAAATCCAACCCTAACCTCTAATTTTATCAATTATTCGGTCACCAGTGGGCTTCACCCATATTGACATCCCTACTTAGAGAATTGTACTTGGGCACCAACGATTTTCAAGGTATACACACATGACACATATATTTTTACTTCTATACATGATTTTATATTACTGTTGGTAGATTTTTATTCTTTTTTCCTTTTTGGGAAAAGCATGCAAATTTATATGTCTTATTGTATAAAATTATAACTTTTATATAAGAAATTGCAATTAATTATTGGGATGATTAGTTGTAGAATTTTGTTGATAAATATATGTTGATAAATTAATAACAACAATTTCAGGAGGAGTTCCAACAGAAATAGGAAATCTTTCAAGACTACAAATATTAAACATCAATAGTACATCTCTAACTGGACATATTCCGCCAAATATATGGAAATGCAAACATATTGAGGAGTTGTATTTAACCAACAACAATTTGAGTGGCAGCATCTCACGTGAAATTGGAAATATGAGCATGCTTACGAAGTTAGACTTGGCATACAATCATTTCACAGGTATACAATACGTGATCCTTTCTTCGTTTTATTTATGATTTCATTTCATTGTTTGAAGAAAGTTCAACCT
This sequence comes from Salvia rosmarinus, assembly GCA_036937905.1. Lineage (NCBI taxonomy): Eukaryota > Viridiplantae > Streptophyta > Magnoliopsida > Lamiales > Lamiaceae > Salvia > Salvia rosmarinus. The sequence continues at coordinate 10,592 of JAODLM010000506.1, forward strand.
CTAGAAATTGATGCTTAATTGGATTCTTCACACAGATTTGACCTAATGAACAACTTTTTTTGTGGCAACATGCACTTTAAATTTTTTGTTATGATAACTAAAATTCTTTAGCAAATACATCCTATTAAGAAAATTAAAAATTATTTAAAAATAACAACATGAGTGACGATTCATGGTTAGAGTCCGTACACTTTAACATTAGAATATAGCCTAAAAACATTAACAACACATTATTGTTTGCAAATTAAATTGCTTGATCATCTTTTTTCTCTTTTTAATGTATTTGCAAATGACACACAGTTATGCAAGTTCTATTTGAATTATTGTATTACTTTGTATGTATACATTCAATATTATTAATTGATGCATGTCTGTATATGGCAGGTGAATTACCACAAGAGATTGGTACTCTACCAATCCTCCGGTATTTTAGTGTGTTCGGAAATTCCTTATATGGGTTCATCCCATCTTCCATATTCAACTTATCAACCTTGAAGGAATTAAAACTTTCATACAATGAGTTTTCGGGTACTCTTCCTTCAGATTTGGGGAATTCAGTTTTCAATCTTGAAGTGCTTCTTTTGAGTTCGAACAAACTCAATGGCCCAATTCCAAGCTCTATCAACAATGCTTCTAAACTTACCATCTTGACTATGCCCAACAACTCCTTCAGTGGCTCCATACCAGACTTTGGTAATTTGAGACTCCTTGAGGTACTTCGCCTTTGGAAAAATAATTTGATTGGAGCGGAATCTTCAACTCAGGAGTTGACATTTCTCTCTTCATTAACTAATTGTCGATATTTGAAGTACTTGGAAATTTCAAAAAACCTACTAAATGGCATTCTACCTCCTTCAGTTGGGAATTTCTCCTCTTTTCTTCAGATCATTAGGGCAAACAACAACAACATCACAGGTGTCATTCCTTCTGAAATTGGAAACTTAAGCAGTTTGTTATTTATATCTTTTTCTTGGAATCAATTGAGTGGACCCATTCCACCAACAATTGGGAAAATGAAGAATCTCCAAAGACTATATCTCTATGGAAATCAATTGGTAGGGTCTATCCCTTACGAAGTTTGCGGATTGAATAATTTGGGGAAGTTGAGCTTTGGTAGTAACATGCTCGTAGGTCCAATACCTGAATGTCTGGGTGATGTTAAATCCTTGAGAAGTATCTACTTAGACTCCAACCAGTTGAATTCCATCATTCCTCTAAACTTGTGGACTCTTACAGACCTTCTAACTTTGAGCTTGTACTCGAATTATTTGAACGGTCAATTGCCATCTCAACTCGGAAAATTAAAGGCAATCTACTATTTAGACTTGTCCGTTAATCAATTTTCAGGCAATATTCCTAGCTCAATTGATGGCTGCCAATCATTAGAATTTCTCTACTTACCAAATAATTCGTTTAACGGATCTATTCCTCAATCCTTGGGAAAGGTAAAGGTTTGATAAGATTGGATTTATCTTACAATAATCTTTCTGGATCGATACCCAAGTCCTTAGAAGACCTTCCCTTTATTGTCAATTTTAATGTTTCCAACAATAAATTGGTGGGGGAAATTCCAAATGGGGGTCGTTTTGGTAACTTCACCGCTGAATCTTTTTCCCACAACTTAGCTCTCTGTGGTCCAATAAAATTTCAAGTTCCACCATGCTCACAAAATCATCATAGATCAAGATTAAGGAAACTTATGGTGCCCTCAATGATTTTAGCTGGCATTCTGGTGATTATCGTGCTCGTGCTCATGAAGATGCGAAAACAGAAAAAAGTAGCGCTCTCCGCTGATATTTCACCACCAATTACTGGATGCAAAAGAATTTCTTACATGGAGCTTGAACGGGGAACAAGTTGTTTTAGTGAGACCAACCTACTCGGAAGAGGAAGTTTTGGTTCAATTTTCCAAGCAACACTTTCTGATGGGTTAAAAGTTGCAGTAAAAGTGTTCAACTTGGAACTACAAGGAGGAGCAAGGAGCTTTGATGTTGAAACTGCTATATTGAGCAACATTCGACACAGAAACTTAGTTCGGGTCATTGGATGTTGTATTAATACAGAGTTTAAAGCATTGATTCTCACATATATGCCACATGGGAGCTTGGATAAATGGTTACATTCCGACATGTATCATCTGGATCTTATGCAGAAACTCAAAATAGCAACATATGTCGCAGCAGGCTTGGAATATCTTCACCATGGTTATACATTCCCAATTGTTCATTGTGATATAAAGCCAAGCAACGTGTTGCTTGATGAAGACATGACTGCCCATCTTGCTGATTTTGGTATTGCCAAGCTTTTTGATGGAGGGGAAGCTTTCATCCAAACAGAAACACTGGCGACCATTGGTTATGCAGCACCAGGTGATGCTAAAGTTTCCAACTTCAATTTCATCTCATTATTTTCCTAAAATTATCAATGTTTTTATCTAATCCAAACAAAATGATGAATGCAATTAGAGTTTGGAATGGAAGGTAAAGTGTCAACAAATGGGGATGTATACAGTTTTGGGATGCTGCTGCTGGAGATGTTCACTGGAAAAAAGCCAACAGATGATATGTTTGGTGAAAAAAGGAGCTTAACAGAGTGGGTAAGTGAAGCATTACAAGAAAATGCAGTAAGTGAAATTGTGGCACCTGATTTGTTATCAAGAGAAGATCAACATTTCTTTGCAAAGGAGCAATGTGTGTCATCAATATTTGAATTGGCTGTGAAATGTTTAGCCGTTTCACCTCAGGAGAGAACCAACATGATTGAAGCATTGGCTACTCTGCATGAGATCAATGCAACAATGGAAGCAGCTACAGAAAGGCGTCGTCCACCATATGCTTTTTCTGTTAATATTGTCAATGATTAGCTTTGATGCTTGTAGCATAATGTGCAATCTAAAAATTTTCTAGGACAGAACTTATCAGTTCAAATATGTATTTCATATATTTGATCAGTGTGATGAAGATATACCATCCATAGGAACATCGAGACATATTTGTTTCACTTGATGAAGATACATTAACACGCGTGTGAATTTAATAAGAATGAAGTAGATATTTTCTTTGAAAAAATATTTGAAAGCTTGTCTTTTACTTTGTATTTAGCAATAAAACTTAGTTAATTTCATATATTGATTTGAGTGTATATGTCTTGAAATTGTTATTCCGTTGATCATAAACCATAAACGTGTTATATTGTTCATCTCTCAAACGATATTTACCTACGCGTGTGCTGTCGGAGTAGCGTTTTACTTGCTTGCAAGAAGCTATACCACTAGAAAATGGTATGTCTCCAAATTTGAGAATTTCCCCAAGACTGTCAAAGCTCTGATCCCATATGTTTTCTAGATTTAAATGAGGTATGTATTTGTGTGTGCTGAAATACCCTCAACTGTGTGTAATCTGATTGATTCTGGAACATCTTGTGTTCCTTTTCATCTTGCCTTCCTGAAATTTTGAAGAAAATGTTGTGAAACGATAAACATTGAACATGGCAATAATCATTACCACAAGCTAATATCATAATTCATTAATTCCTCAATCAAAACCAAAATTAAAAAATTAAAATAAAAAGCTCTCCCCTCAACAATTACTCTGAAAAAAAGACAAGCTAGCTTAAAATGGAAATAAAACAAATTGTGACGCAGACATATGAGCTTGAACATGAATGTGCAATGAAGAAAAGAACTAAAGCCAATCACAAACTAATTTTTTGCTTGGATCATCATTGTCATGATTCTTCAAGTCTGAGAATGCATGGCTAAAATGGTGCTCAGATTCATGGGATTCATGTAGTCCAGTGATCCAGTTAGGATTTGCTGCACAATTAGTTTATTTGTCATAGGTCTTTATAAATTTTTGATATATTATATTTTTTCACTAATGGCCTAGGTTGACATACAGAAATGTTTTATGTATTTCTATGATATATTTGGAAAATACTTTTAACTTTTCAAAATAGTTGCAGAAATGCCTTAGCTTTGAAAAAATTGGCTTCGAAATCACACTTGATTTGCTGCAAAATCAAGTGTGATTCATCATCAAAAATGAGGCCCTGTTTTTGGTTGCACATGTACAAGTTTGCTTCTGTTGAACCTGCAATGTTAATCTTCATTAATTTATAAAGGGAGAATAGTAAGCAAATTCACATCATTCAAGAATTCCCAGTAACTTTAAGAAATTTCAGTCGTTTTTTATAGTAGTTTTTGATTCAACTTGTATATAATGTTTTCGGTTACCACTAATCTAATCTTTTATTTGATTTTTTATAATTTCATACATTGTCCCTTTTTCTTTTAAAACATTTCTCACCCTATTTTAACGACTCACAAGTGTTACAAAATTTAATGTATCAATTTGTAGCGTTCCACCCTGTCTCTCGGCAGCCATCACTCTCTCTATTTAAATAGAGAAAATCCTAACACAAAGCAAAATGGGCTGCCATGGAGTGGGCCGGGCAACAAAAACAAATCTTGTGCCAATAATTCTAACATGAGGAATATAGAAGAAGCTGTATATTAAAAGAATTCTATAGTTCTAATGTCTAAATGTCTAAATTCCTAAATAATTATTTTAAGCCATCCATATGATTGTAGCTTCAAGAATTCTGTAGTTCTAATGTCTAAATTCCAAAATAATTCGCCTACATTCAGATATGGATGCTCTGTGTCTCACCAACTTTCATCATTCACAAATTAGAAAACAAAAACAAAAATTTTAAACATTGCAGGAGTTAATTTCATTTCATGGTTCTACCAAAAACAAAAAGAAGAAAATAATTCGTGTAACACCATAAATTCATAATTTAAAAATGCTATATTTTCTAAAATAGCTAAAGCGGAAACATGTCAAAGTGATTTTTTTTCTTCCTATCTATTGATTAAAATATTTAAATAACATATATAAAATATCTTGAATAATAAATCCAACAAACTCAAGTCTAAACTTTGCACAAGATTTGACGCCAACCAACGATCCAAGTAAACTACGCAAGACTTAATAGCATGAGATAAGTTGGAGTTCTAGTAACCAAAATCCAACAACGATAATAAAGAAAAAGAAATTAAACAAAACAGCACAAGTCTTGGAAGGAACTAAAAACGACATAACACCACTAGGCACACTCATACCGTCACGTTGCTCCACGATCACTGGCCTGAAAATATTTTAGATAAAAGGGGGAACACAAAAACGTACTCAGTGGTGGGAAACAAGGAATATCATTATTTTTGTCCAAACATGTATACATTTTAGGAAAGGGATAACCAACTATATTTAGCATCACTGGCTTAAAATTCGGTCAACCTGGCATGTCCACTTGCATACTCACCGCATGCATTCAATATCAAATCCAGCCTCACCGGCCTAGAAATCCCGCCTCACCGGCTTAAGATATACACGTAGTCTATGACTCACCATCAAGGCTCAGCCTCACCGGCTTAAAATCCTGCCTCACCGACAGATGATATACACGTAGCCAATAACTCACTATCAAGGCTCAGCCTCACCAGCTTAAAATACTGCCTCACCGACATAGGATATACACGTAACCAATGACTCATCGTCACGGCTTTCCACTTGCATACTCATCGCATGCAATAAATATCGTATCAAAATCCAAACCACGATATACATGTTGGACATAAAAAGTATTTCTCAAACCAATTTCATTTTCACAATAAATATATTTATTCAAAATCACATATTTCAAGTTAAAGAAGATTTCACCCACCTTATTTTGTCGAGCACAAAAAATCAAAATCAACTCAATTTGGAAACGAGAGTCCTAGTTGTGTTGCACCTAATTCAATAAATACAATAATCTTATAAGAGCTTTTAGGAAACCTTAAATATTTTTTCCTTAATCAAAACTTACGTTTTACCCATATACATACATATATAGCCCGAAAACTATAATCATAAAATATTGTAAAGTTGGATTTGAAAATACTTACCAACTATTAGAGAAATCAAGTGATGAAAAAAAAAAATGCTTTCGTCGATTGAGCATCAAGTGAAATATTTTTGTGTATGTGTGTATGCGCCCGCGCATGTGAGTGTGTGTGTGCGTGTATATATATATATATATATATATAACCCTAATAAAATCCTAATCCTACTTGAACTCTTGTTAATTGAATCTTAATGCTATATAAATATAAAATAGAACTTGACCTCAACAAAATAATGTTCTACAAAGTCCAATTTAAGGATAAAAATATATAATTTGATAATTATATAAGCCCAAAACTTATTTTATTACTTAGCCGATATTTTTTTAATATATTTTTGTAAAGTAATATTCGAAGGCCCTAAAATAAATTCTGAAGTTCGTTTTCTAGCTAGGGGTGCAACTATGGACTCCCTCAAGTCCAACACAAAATCGAGCATGAAAAATATTCACAAATCCAACGTAAATTATTTAAAATTTAAAGAAAATTAAATCAAGCAAAAAGTGAGGTGTTACAATTCCTCTTTTTATTATCTTACCCAAAATTAGGCTATGAAATCATGATTTCAGAAAGGATGTTTTACTACTCCTCCATCTACCAAATAAGTTCATTTAATTACGTTTTGACACATCCATAAAGAGCATTCACTTTTCTTTTTTGGAAATATCATTTCATAATTTCTACCTTAAATCTACACATTTATTTACAAAAAAATCATATATAATCCACCTTTTTCCTTCTACTATCAATTAGTATATTCATTTATTATCTTTATAACCAATCTTTTAATCCCACTATTTATTAATCTATTTGTTTATTATCTTCATCACTTTACACTCATTACAATTTATTAAAACCCGTGTCACTAAAATCAAAGAACGAATATGATGGAGGGAGGGAGTATAAGATATTTATTATATCCATCGTATTCTAGATTCATCAAAAAAATAAAAATAAAGGAAATTGTAGTTAGATCAATAGTGAGAAATTTGTAGCATCATATATATTTGTTAAGTCGAGCTTTTTCTCAATGTAAATAAATACAAAATTATTAAAATAGATAACTAAAAAGAATAAAAACCTGTTCACTAAGGAAAATCCACATTGAATATATTCTAAGTACTAAAGCTTTCAGCCGAGTAAGATCAAAAAAAGTAACAAGTAATGAACGAATTAATGGAAATAATCGAAGAACAAGTGTGTAAGGAGGTGCGGAATTCGTATGTATATTATTTTGAATATTGATAACGTGGATACTATCTCGTTAAAACCTTGTCGAAAACCCAAAGGAATATTTTGAATATTATTTATTATTATTATTATTATTATTATTATTATTATTATTTGACCAAGATTCTCCAAACCCCAAAATTAATTACAGTACCATATTTCATATATACAACTCTCCACTCTCAAACTCTTTTCCATCTCAAAATCATACATACAATACACAGCAACAATTGATAATTCTTAATCATATAGGCCAAATTAGTCAACAAAAACAGAAGCTTTCAATCGAAAGAATACACAGTAAAATCATCCATAATCATCACAAACATAATCAGCATAATCATCACAAACAGTCTGCCATGCCTTCGCAAAAAACCGAAGATTCTTTTTTTTTTAAACAAAAAACAACAAACTAACCGAGTTTGCCTCAAACTTGTTCGTTCGTCACTGGAAATTCCAAAGGAGGGTTCAGCAGAATTAGGAAAATTGGATTTAGGTATATGTAATGGTATATGCGATCAGAAAATTGGTCAAATATTGTAATGGGTGAAGTTAAGTCCTTGAAAAATATCTACTTAGAATCCAACAAATTGAATTCCATCATCCCTCCCAATTTCTAGACTCTTACAAACCTTCTTATTTTGAACTTGTCCTCAAATTTTTCAACTGTCAAAAGGCAATCAACTATTTGGACAGAGCTTAAAGCCTTGATTCGAAGGAACACTTTCTGATGGTAATAAAGTTGCAGTAAAAGCTTTCCAAACAATGGGAAACTGTAATTCAAATACAAACAGTTGGCGACCATCGGTTATGCTAAGCTATGCAACTTCAATTCCATCACATTATTTTCCAACAACAATCAATGTTTTCACGTAATCCTAACAAATGATGAATGCATGTGATAATACAATTAGAGTTCGGAATGGAAGGCAAAGCGTCGACTAATGGTGATGTATACAGTTTTGGGATACAGTTGCTGGGGAAGAAGCCAACGGATGATTGTTCGGTGGTGAAATGCAGCAGCTGAAGTTGTGGCGCCTACTTTGTTATCAAGGAAAGATCAACATTACTCTGCCAAGAAGCAATGTGTGTCATGATTCATCAATATTTGATTTGACAATGAAATGTTTAGCCGTTCCAATAGACGAAAGAATCAATATAACTAAAGCAGCGGCTACGATATGCTTATCCTGTTAGTATTCGTGGTTTCTGATGCTTGTAGCATAGTGTCCGGAAATCTTTATGAAAAACCTATCAGTTTAAAGTTGTGTTGATATATTTGATGAGTAGTGTATATATATATATTACTCCTATCTTGCTTTAAGCAGCTCATTGTTTTTGGACACGTAGATTAAGAGGTTGTGTTACATGTGTAAAGTGGTGTGGTCACGGAATTGTGATATTTGTGTGTAAAAATGATTCTTTTGGATATGAACTACTTAGAATGAGACGACGATCTAAAGAGAATTACGAACCAATTAGAGTGAGATGGAGGGAGTATTATTTTTGACTAGCAAATATCTGTCTATATATTTCACCCACTTGCAATAAACTCTAAAATGGTTTCATCGCAAGGCTGGACTAGCGAAGACGGTCCGAGAGTATTAGATTCCTCCAATAACGTTGGGCCAATGCACTAAGATGGATTTCAAGCCCATACCTTTCGTTCACTATCCAAGCCCATAGGGAACCCATGTAATACCTCTTCTTTGAGATCCTTTTTCTTTCTTTTACTTTATATTTATGACAAATTCTCATGTGAGGATATTTTTGAAGAAGAAATATTTTTCTCTTTTCCTTAAGGTGTTTGGCCGAGAATAGGGATGATAATGGATCGAATCTGGAACGGATCTTATTAGGTCCAGATCCAGATCCGAAATTTTTAGCTTGGGTCCGGATCCAGTCAAGATTCATTGGATCCAAAAAATTAGATCCAGACCCAAATCCATAAGATTTGCAGGGGTCCATGGTGCAGACCGAATCCACATATTTTCCCTTCCACTCTTCTTCTTCCACCGGTTCTAGAAGCAATTTCGAAGCCACATCAATTTGGAATTTATTTCTCTTTGTGCAAATTCATCTTTAATAAGCCAAAATACTAAAAAAATTATACTCATTATTGACGATCCACAAACATCTAGTAAATCAGTTAAATAAGCCCTATCTATATCTCAAAAGAAAAAAACCACCCTCTCTTACTTCAAGAGCTAACTTTCCAAATATTCTTAGCTAATTATCTACAACAAGAACCCAAAAACTAAAAAGAATAAAAGTTTGAAACTATATTGGGGTGAGGAATTAAGATGATCGACTAACAAAAAAAATTTATATCATGGCTCGACTTAGAATAGAATGTATTGGTGGAGTTTTGACTCACTAATTTTCTAATAAGCCCCAAATTTAGGCTGTTTTTGTGGTGATGCAAAAAACAAAACATCCTCATTATATTATTTTAAGCTAATATAATATTCAATAAATGCTAATTAATACTCACTTATGATGTCACCGACGTCAAAATCTTTAACTCTAGCCCATGTTTGGTTGTTATTTCTGATCCAAGAGATGGCCTGGTCCACCCCAGATCGTCTCACACCGTGTACATATCGGCGGCGCAACCGATCAATAGGGCGGCAACGGTTAACCACTCAAACAATACCAAACGTTTAGTACTAGCCACTTTTTGACTATAGGTTTAGTGTTAATAAACTAAAAATGTAAATAAATATATTATATTATGGCGGGTCCGTGGATCGAATTTGGTTCGGATCCGGATCTCAAAAACTGAAGTTCAGATCCGGATCTAAAATTTTAGTAAAGAATCCAGATCCGAATCCAGTCCAAATTCACTGGGTCCAAAATTTTGATGGTCTTAAAAATAGATTTGGATCCACGGATCTGGATCGGGGTCAAGATCCATTGTCATCCTGGCCAAGAGCACTATGAGAAAAATGATTGTAATTGATCTTGTTATTATCTCTTATTTTCTTTAGTTGTTTTCTTTTCATTTAAAAATAATAATAATACTATAGTACATTGATAAGCCTCATTTTTACCTGATTTATAAGGCTATATTTGTTTCGTTTATAATTGATAAGTGATCTTTTGAGCTTTCTTTTGATATATTTATGTTTACCTTGGAAGATATTCGTGTGTGTTTCATGTCATTTTAGCACATGTTTTGATGTCAAAAAGGTGGATCACGATAAAGAGGAATCACTAGCCCAGTCGCGAACTCGTGCGAAGAAGAACTGTTTGAAAACGACGTTGAATATGATGAAATGGATTTGACAAGGATGGATTTGCAAAGTTTACTATGTTAAAGAGCATCTCGATAGGAGTCCATAAGCACAAACGGATCACAATTCGGAGTCCGGACGAAAGAGAACGGAGCGAAACAGCGAAGTCACGCAGTGCACAGCCGAGGCAAAACATGCCTCGCGAGTTGTGCTCTTCGACCGAAGGTCGCGAGACACACTCGAGAGGAAGAGCAGAATTTTGGCGTATGGAGGTAATTCGCGAGGCGTCTTCGCGGGACTCTCTAGCAAAGCTAGAGGAGAAATGGAAGCAGCACAATGTTGAAGTCGCGACACGCTTTCGCGGGATTCTCTCGCGAGCAAAGCACGCGAGGCAAGACGGAAGCGCGCAAGAAGGTCCATTTCGCGGGATTCTTCGCGACTTATGCTCGCGATGAAAGGTCGCGGCGCAACATCCTGGGTTGCGTATATAGTATCGATGTCGAATGGGGGCACACTTTTGACGAGAGCTTTTATTTTAGAATACAGAACACTCTTTTATTCCTTTTGTTTTCTTCTTGCAAGTTATCGAGTTTTGTTTTCAGTTTTATAATTCAGTTTTATTCGAGATTTCAGTTTTTCTTCCGTATTCAAGTGTTACATTGTTCATCGTGGAATCCTACGGTTTTATTTATCTATCTCAATGTATGCTATCTTTATTTATTTATTGCTTTAGTATTTTAATTATGCGTAGCTAAATTCCGTATTGATCCTAGGGTTTGTATGTCGACTAGATTTATATTATTTATCTATTGACACTTGTTTTGTCGTCCCATTCATGATTTATGATTCTTGGCTTTAATTCTCATGTGTTGGTATCTGATCAATATTAATGCATGCTAGTTATGTGATTGATGTCCTGACAGAATTAATTACATAATCGATTTCTTGAATTCATAATACAGTTTTTGCCTTGAGACCTGGCGGAGATAGGTTAACTATAGGAGATTAAATCTTTGTGTGCTTTTGGTAATTAGCTTACTTCTCTTGAGACCCGACGGAGATAGAGTTTAGGCTAACCTACTACTATAGGCTGTCCTGACGGAAACTATAGTTACATTAGTGATCCTTCATATGAATGTGGATTAAATTGGTAAACAGATTAATAGGTTAATTGTGTGAATCTGGTCAGGTTAAGTACATCCCTAGGGTCAGTTTTTTTTTATCTGATTTTATTCCTTATTTATATTTTGAGTCTAGTTTTATTATTAGTTCTCTCTTGATATTTTGTTGCCTGAATAATAATCAAGATTCTGCGTTGATTACTCGCTGTGTTCTCGAGTCGCAGTCCGTGTGGATACGATATATATACTTGTTGTTTTACTATCATTTATTTGGTAGGAATATTAGCGATCAAATTTTGGCACCGTTGCCGGGGACTGTTTAGATTGCATAGTGATAATTTTCTGGATTGTAGTTATTAATTCAGACGTATAAAAAAAATTAATTTATTTTTGTGTTGCTTCTTGGATCTGATTTGATTTTTATCTCTCTGTGCAGTGCATGATTACAAGGTCCCAAAGGAAAGAAATTATCCCATTGGATCTTGAGATTGAAAGATCACACAAGAGAGAGAGACGAGAAAGAAGACAACAAGCAATGGCAGAAAGACAACCCCAAGGCCATAATCGGATAGCCGAGATGGAAGTGATGTTAGCTGCCATGCAACACCAACTGGCGTTGAATAATCAGATGGGTCAGATTGGTGGGCGAACACCACCCATACCGCTAAATCACATGTACAGGCCACCGACGGATCAGTTCCAAGGTGGAGGATGGGGGCCGAACGTCAACGCGAATAACTTTGAGTTGAAACCTGCCCTCATCAGTATGATACAAACGGAGCAGTTTTGGGGGAGGGGTTACTGAAGACCCCAACGCACATTTAAAGGCATTTCTTGATATATGTGATACTATCAACCAGAATGGAGTGCCAGCTGACGCCATCCGGATGCGGATATTCATATTTTCGCTGCAAAGTCAGGCGAAAGAGTGGTTCAAGAGCTTGAACAGATCTAGAATCACTACATAGGAGCAGTTGTGCGAGAAATTCTTGTCTAAATACTTCCCACCTGCCAAGGCTCAGAAGATTATTGCTGAGATCTCCCTTTTTCACAATTGGGAGATGAGTCATTATTTGAAGCTCGAGGCGATTGAAACTCGCCCGCAAGTGTCCACAACATGGGTTTTCACCGAGCGAAAAGTGACTCAATTTTACTGATGGACTCAATGCTAACACCGTAGCATTGTAGATGCTTCAACGGAGGATGCCTTCTCAATCGAGGAATAGATGAAGCATTGAGAATTATTGAGGAGATGGCATCCAATAGCTATCAATAGCCGATGGAGAGACAGCCGATCAGAAGAGTGGCTGCTGCAGAGTTGGATGATAAGTATGATGATTTGTTAGAGAAATTCACAACTCTGCAGAAGGAATACGAAGCCGAGAGGAAATGACAGATGACCGTGGCCATGGCGCAGAATATGGAGGAGGTTCAATATGTGAACCAAAGGAGTAATGGCCAAGGAAATCAGATTGGGAACCCACCCTATCATCCCAATAATAGGAATCACCCAAATTTTTTCTATGCCAATACGCTGAATACTCAACAACTACCACCTGGTTTTGCTGTAAATAATGGAATGATTGTGGAACCCAAGAAGCCGAGCCTGGAAGAGATGATGCAACAAGTGTTGGTGAGCAATCAGCAAATAGCAGCGAGTCACAAACAAATTGTGGCTCAGCAAAATATTCAGATCCAGCAGCTTGGGAATAGGATGAACGCTCTGGAGAGCACAGTCAATGCCATTAACAACACGGTGATAGCCCTTGAAAAACAAGTAAAGATGATAGAGAACCAAGTGGGGCGGATGGCCAATGAGAAATTTGGGTTGCATAAGCGAGACAATTTCAAGCAACACCGAATGTAATCCTAAGAATCATATGCCTCCGAATCAGTGTAATGCAATATTTTGAGGAGCGGAGCGTCCTATACTAATCATCTGGATCATGAAGGAGAAGAGTTGGATGAGCAAAGAGCCGAAGATGACGAACTCACATTTTCTCGCCTCGCGAGACATCATCGCGACAGCCAGTCGCGAGGGAATACCATGAAGGAAGACACCCCGAGCACAGAAGTAGGCCTTGCGACTTTACCTCACGATGAAGAGTCCCGAGCAAAAGACGTGAAGCAGCATGGAGGATGTGTCGCGAGAGAGTCCAGAGATGAGAAATCACGAGAGAAGGCCGCGAGTCAACCAACGCTCCCAACAGCCATTGCTCCATTTCCTCAGCGCATCGGGAAGACGAAATATAATGAGGAGTTCACCCGATTCAAAGAGATGTTCTAGAAAGTCAACATCACCATACCTCTCTTTGATGCGCTCAGAAACATGCCCGGATACGTTAAATTTCTCAAAGATGCAGTGGCAAGCAAGAAGAAGTTAGGTAAATTTGAAAAAATTAACCTTTCTGAAGAATGCGGTGCTATTTTGCAAAGGAAGCACGAAACAGAAGATCCGAGGAACTTCACGTTGGAGTGCGAGATTGCTGAGCATACATTCCCCAACGTATTGTGTGAGTTGGGAGCGAGCATAAATCTGATGCCTTTATCTGTGTTCAACCGCTTGGAACTGGGCAAAATGAAGAAAACTTCCATTTCATTGATGATGGCTGACAGGTCAGTCGCATACCCTAAGGGAATAGTTGAGGATGTGTTGGTAAGAATTTAGGATTTTATCTTTCCAGCAAATTTTGTTATTTTAGACATTCCTGAATTTAAAAATCAACCACTAATCTTGGGTCGTGCTTTAATTGATGTGCAGGACGGTGATCTTACATTTCGTGTCAATGATGAGGAGTTGAAAATCTCAATATATGATGCCATCAAGCAACACGATAGTTCGAGCATGAAGAGTGTCATTCAATCACCATTGTTGCGACTTGCCAATCTCGAGCTTGAATGTCAACCGACCAGTTGACAAGGGTACTAGAAAGAAGAGATGGACTCGGCATGGAACTCCGAGTGATTTATTCAAGTTTGGGGGGAGCAACTTCCACACTCAGTGGTGGTCTGCGGTCAATGCAAAATATGGAGGCAAACATAGATTTGGGAAGAAGTCTGCTGCCAAAACGCCAGATTGATCGAGGTTAGTATTGGTCTAGCTAAAGACATTTAAATTTAGCACTTGTTGGGAGGTAACCCAATGTTTTTTTTTTTTTTTTTTTTCCTTTTTTTTTTTTTGGTTTGTTTTTCGTGTTTGGGTTTTGTGTCTGTTTTGGGTTGAGTTGAATGACGAGCAGCCGATGATGAGAATTGTTTTTTTAGAAAATTTATTGCAACTGATTTTTTGAGACGAAGCATGTTATGATTATTGTGAGTATTGAGCCTTTGAGAACTTGATCACACTTTTGAAACCTGTGAGACTTGAGCTTTTGACTGTCATATCTTTTCAGTCTTGTTTCTTTCTGTGTGAATAGTTTGAAATAGCATGTGTTTCTCTAGAACTTGCTCTGGATCTTTTTCGAGGTTGCATTGATGTGCTTAAGAATTTTGAAATGATATTAGGCATTCTTTTCTTAGCCTATACACTATCCAAACACTAACCTGTTATTTTATTATCTTTTGATGAGCCCGTTTGAGCCTACCTTAATCTTTCATATAGCCGTGGGTTGGGTTATGTAGTTAGTATGATTTTTGGTTGTTTGAAATTGGGAGTTGAGAAAAAGAAATGAAAGAAAATAGATGTTGAGAAAGTGATTACTAAAAATAGTTGCTTACCCATATAAGTTCAAAATAAAATGAAAAAAAAAAAAGAAAAAAGAAAAAAAAAAGTTGGTACAAGTACGTGAAAAGAACATAAATGGTAAGTAACTAGTGCTTTGAGATGAGTATACCACTTATATAATACGTGTGAAGTTCTTAATAGAAAAATGACTTCTTGGTATGGAGAATTGAAATGAATTGTGAAAGTTTGGAATTGTGTCTTGTGATACTTATGGTGTTTTCATTATGGGATTATGAGTCACTTAGCCTAAATATATCCTACCTTACCAAAGAGCCTACATTATAATCTTTTATAAGACCTTTTTGATATTAGTTCTTGAGCACATATTTAAGCAATGGAGAATTAGACGATTTGCAAGCTTATGATAGATTCCATGTATTTTTAAACTTTGAGAGTATACACATCCTCCTTGATACACTTGAGTGTTTGAGATTTCTTATATATATATCCATGACGTGAGGATTCAATTTCGAGAAGGCATGTGCTTATGATTATTATGATGTGTGGAGTTTAACGAAGATGTTGTGATTTGATTCATTTGAGTGAATCGTTTATTGCTCATTGCTCGAGGCTTATTGCTTTTGTTGTTCGACTCTTTGCTGTCTTTGGTAGTCTCTCCTTTGTTGTGATTTGTTTGAGGACAAACAAAGATTAAGTTTGGGGAGTTGATAAGCCTCATTTTACCGATTTATAAGGCTATATTTTTTCGTTTATAATTGATAAGTGATCTTTTGAATGTCTTTTGATATATTTATGTTTACCTTGGAAGATATTATGCCGTGTGTGTTTCATGTCATTTTAGCACAGGTTTTGATGTCAAAAAGTTGGATCATGATAAAGAGGAATCACTAGCCCGATCGCGAGCTCGTCTGAAGAATCGCTTTGAAAACGACGTTGAATATGATGAAATGGATTTGACAAGGATGGATTTTCAAAGTTTACAATGTTAAAGAGCATCTCGATAGAAGTCCATAGGCGCAAACGGTTCATAATTCGGAGTCCGGCAATGCACACCGAGGTAAACACGCCGCGAGTTGTGCTCGCGATCGAAGGTCGCGAGACACATTCGCGAGGAAGAGCGAATACAGGCGTATGGAGGTAATTCGCGAGGCGTCTTCGCGGGACTCTCTCTCTAGCAAAGCTAGAGAGGAGAAATGGAAGCGCAGCACAACGTTGAAGCTCGCGACACGCTTTCGCGGGATTCTCTCGCAGCAAAGCACGCGAGGCAAGACGGAAGTGCACAGTAAGATCCATTTCGCGGGATTCCTTCGCGATGAAAGGTCGCGAGGTGCAACATCTTAGGGTTGCGTATATAGTATCAGATGTCAGAATGGGGGCGCACACTTTTGACGAGAGCTTTTATTTTAGAATACAGAACACTCTATTATTCCTTTTGTTTTCTTCTTGCAAGTTATCGAGTTTTGTTTCCAGTTTTTATAATTCATTTTTATTCGAGATTTTAGTTTTTCTTCCGGATTCAAGTGCTACATTGTTCATCGTGGAATCCTATGGTTTTATTTATCTATCTCAATTTATGCTATCTTTATTTATTTATTGCTTTAGTATTTTAATTATGCGTAGCTAAATTCCTTATTGATTCTAGGGTTTGTATGTCTGACTAGATTTATATTATTTATCTATTGATATTGTTTTGCCTCCCATTCATGATTTATGATTCTTGACTTTAATTCTCATGTGTTGGTATTTGATCAATATTAATGCATGCTAGTTATGTGATTGATGTACTGACAGAATTAATTACATAATCGATTTCTTGAATTCATAATACAGTTTTTGTCTTGAGACCTGGCGGAGATAGGTGAACTGTAGGAGATTAACTCTTTGTGTGCTTTTGGTAATTAGCTTACTTCTCTTGAGACCCGACGGAGATAGAGTTTAGGCTAACCTACTACTATAGGCTGTCCTGGCGGAAACTATAGTTACATTAGTGATCATTCATATGAATGTGTATTAAATTGGTAAACAAATTAATAGGTTAATTGTATGAATCTGGTCAGATTAAGTACATCCCTAGGGTCGATTTTTTTTATCTGATTTTATTCCTTATTTATATTTTGAGTCTAGTTTTATTATTAGTTCTCTCTTGATATTTTGTTGTCTGAATAATAATCAAGATTCTGCGTTGATTACTCGTTGTGTTCTCGAGTCACAGTCCCTGTAGATATGATATATATACTTGCTGTTTTACTATCATTTATTTGGTAGGAATATTAGCGATCAAATTTTGAAGTACATGGTCTCAAATCAATCAACATTTTGCATCCCACTTTCTTCGGTCAACTATGGTAGGTAGAAGATAGATTTTTTTCTTTCTTTTTGGATCGGTCATGAGAAAGAAATAGATAAAGATGAGAGTTTCCTTGTCATTATCTTGTAATAAGTTTCTTTTATATTTAATTGATTATTATCATTTATTTATTTATTGTTCATCATTTTCCATCATTAAAGATAAACTATAAGATTTTCGTTCTAATTTTAATACTATTTTAATGTGTAGGTAATTTCCAAAATAATTATGTGGTGAAAGGCTAGATTTAAAAGTCATCTTTGTGCTTTTCAAAATATTATAATATTCTTAAGAACTTGAATTCTCTTTAAATTACTACTGTAAAACTCAAGCTTCGTAAATAGATTCATTTGGAAGTCATACTCATTTTATATAGTATTTTCATTAAATTGAAATAAATTCCAAGCCTTTTCGAGTAAAAATCGATGCAAGATTAAATATCAAAAACTAATCTTCTTCGAAAAAATCACACTTTAAAAGGAATAAAAATTTCCCAAGTTACTATTCATCCACCATCTTAAGAAATAAACTTATCGTAAAATTAATATTTTACCAAAAACGGGCTTGAAAAAAATTCTTACACGTGCATAGTGTTTCTATGTCGATGAAGACACTATTTATCAAAATCTCAAAAAGACACTTTTCTCACTCATTCGTAAATTGTGGTTTGAGAAACCAAAATTTTCTATGGAATTTTAACTCCTAACATCAATCTTTTAATCTTATTGATGCAAACCCTATTTAATCCATTAAATGACTCGTAGAAAAATTTAAATGGTCGGGGTATTACAAATAGGTGTGCTATAAGAATAATAAATCAATATATTAATGGATAGTGAGTATAAAAAGGTGGATCATGAGTGGTTTTTTTTGTACATAAGTGGTAAGTTGGTGGTAAAATGGAAAGTTGATGTTTCAGGAAAAAGAAAAGTGAACATTTTTGTAGGCGGACCAAAATGAAATTAAATGAGCGTGTTTGGTGGATGAAGGGAGTAATATTTATTCCATAATAAAATTATTATTATTAAGTTAATCATAATTAATATTTATTTAAAAAAATAAATAATACCATTTTCTTGGAATAATCAATCCAAATAATTACTTTTTAACCAAAAAATACAAATCAAATATAAAATTTGATTATAATAATTAGATTAGTGAGTCATAGTAACAATTGTAAAATTAAACTAAATCACATGATTTTGAAATTGAAGAAAAACTTTAAAAAAAATTACAAAAATTAATAGTGAAACATGGAATTGGATACCAAAATTGGGATAGAGAATCTGTGTACTGAATAGAGATGCAATTGAGAGTCAATTCAAGTTTGTAGAAGTCAATCATTTATCTTTATATAGGAATGATAAATTAATTTACACCAAATGTAATAGCAATAATGGCTGGAGAAATTCTATTATTTGATTTCCTTGCATTATTTTTAGGGGTGAGATTCGATTATTCGGTTGATTTTGGAGAAACACAACCCCAAAACTTGACATACACAAATCGCTTAATAATATAAAAATTATATATTTTGTAAATATTATATATTGATATAATAGGGAAAGAGAAATGAATAGGATTAAGGGTATTGATATACTAAAATTATAATTCTAAATAAATAAATAAATAATATTATATGTATATATATATATGTTTTCAGTTATTCAATTAATTTTTAGAACCAACTGAAAACCGAATTATCGAATTTTAATTCTATTTTAACCAAAATAACCGAATCAAATTTAGTTGCTAATTTATAGTATGTAACATATTTACAAATATATATTGGAATAATTGTTTGATGTTGGCATATCTTAAGAAAAAATAATCAGATCAAATAAGGTATTTTAATTACTGCAACAATAGAAGCAGTATATATTGTATGTAACATATTTTAATTCTGTTGCTAATTTATATGTTGCTAATTTAAAAAGTTTTTACACCTATTATTTGTTTATTATTTGTTATTACACCTATTTAATGTCTACTATTTATGTACTTTTTATCCATTATATATATATGGTTCGCCCTATAGAATTGGGAATTGAACCGTTCGTTTTAGGTGGCAAATGTCGATGTATTATTACTATATTCTCCCAATTTCAAATACTTTTTATTCCTTTTTAATTCTTATATGTTTATAGTTCATTTTCTTTAAACAAAATAAACTTGTCTAGACATTAGTTTATATGTCTAGACAAGAGAAACTGTGTCCTCAATTCTCAACAAACTGTAGAAAATTTTATTCTTCCCCAATTTTAACCCAAAGATAGTGTGGGCTGAGGCAATAGAGGGCCATTGCTACATTAATCGATAATGGACTCAATAATTGGTGCTTTTATGGGCTATGATTTTACTAGTGGACTTCCATTTTTTGACATTTTTGTTCAACATGTTATCTTTAGTAATGGACTTTTATTTTTTAAATATGCAGGAGGAATATTATTTAATGTATTCCATTTCATACTCAGAGACCATAAAGTTCAACATGTTTAATTGCTCACAATAGGTATCAATTGTGTGATCTTCTTTTTTGGAGTGGCATAGATGTAAGTTGATGAGTTTGAATTTTACCATTTTTCAGATGGAATCTGTTACATAGATCTTTTAAGTTGTACCTGTTGCATAAGAGTCCACCCTATAAATGGTTGTTATGTTAAAACAGATGACACGGTTTGATTAAGATCGTAGGTGGCGTACATTGCTTCATCTAATATACATACTTTTCTTCCACCTCTCCTCCCTCCAATCCTCGATCAAACTTGCTGCCCTATTTCCTAATTTCATTTTAATTCTACCCATACATTGGTTGATTGAACCATCATACCTCAAAGCTCTTAGGAAAATAATCAAATCATTTTAATTCTGTTGCTAATTTATATGTTGGAATAATTGTTTGATGTTGGCATA
Source organism: Salvia rosmarinus (assembly GCA_036937905.1). Classification (NCBI taxonomy): domain Eukaryota; kingdom Viridiplantae; phylum Streptophyta; class Magnoliopsida; order Lamiales; family Lamiaceae; genus Salvia; species Salvia rosmarinus. The sequence continues at coordinate 31,071 of JAODLM010000506.1, forward strand.
TCTTAAGAAAAAATAATCAGATCAAATAAGGTATTTTAATTACTGCAACAATAGAAGCAGTATATATTGTATGTAACATATTTACAAATATATATTTTTAAAATAGCTTTGAATCTCCTTTATTTTTATTTTTGAGTTGGAAAAAAGAGAGACGGTGGGAATCGAACCTCATGTATTTTTTAATATCCTCTATTTTGAGTTGTTAACACAGAGGATCTTCACCGCGATGTAATATTACTTTTTGTCCCCCTTCCTTCTTTAATTTAGACCTTCGTTAAATATATGCTTAACTACATATTCAATACAACAATGAGGTGCACTTTGATATATTCGATTGCATGCAAGTTTTTGCATTGATCAATGAAATTCAGTTTTAAACAATTATTTTGCCATAATCTATATGGACCTTATAGAAACAAAAGACACATCTTTTAGGGTTAATCACTAAATAGATACGTCTAAAATCTTCCCACAATTGAAAAATGGTCCAAAGCATGTTCTTTTCCATATCAGAAAGAAATTTGTTTGAAAAATTAGGCATAGTGGAAAATATAAGATAAACATCCTTATAAATAGCGCAAGCCATCAACTACAAAAAGAAGTAGCAAATTAATGGAGACTTCTTCCTTTTCTTTTGCTCTTTTAATATCGTTACTAAATAGCATTACACTATGCTTGTGCGCAACAAATTTGAATCTGTCACTTCCTTCAACCTCTCTGGCCACATCTTGAAACCTTAAGTTTCTTAGATATTTATGTTGAAATCAAAGGTTATATATATATTTATTATATATGTGGTCAAGTTGCCGTGAAGCTACTTTGACCAAGTTTTTGAGTGACGAACGTTTAATTTTATGAAATTAAACGGCATAGGATCGATCTACGTTTCGAGTAGATGATCGTAGTATATTCACATTCTCAAACCGATTTCGGTGAGTGAGAAATAATGGATCAAAGTTGGTCACTTAAACATGAAGTTATGTGCTTAAGGGATAAGCATGGATTAATTAATCCTTATCCCACATTGATTAATGTACATACATTAATTGTCTATATAAGTGGTTCATTGAACACTTAGTATAATTGTGTGCACAAGTGATGGGATGAAAAAGCCCACACGCGCCGCCTGGAGTCCAGTTCGCCGGCCGGCCCGTCCGGTCCGGGTCCGGGTCCGGTCCGGTTCGGGTTCGTTCGCCCGCCCGCCCGATTCCGGTTCCGGTTCCGTGGATCGTGGTTTTTGGGCTTGTTTTGTGGGTCGGTTTCGCGGCCCATCGCTCGCATATTTTGGATCAATGTTTGATCGAGCCCAAAGATGGAGTTGGTCCGAGGCCCAACTCGTGTGGCCCAATCTGCTGGGCCTGCTGCACTTGAAGAGACGCCCGGATACGCCGAATGAACACGACGCGACGCGCGTTGTCCGATTCATCGAATCGATAACGTCCGACATGATGACTCTGCGGAAACGTGGGACGTTGTCTCCGAAACCGCCGCGTAACCCTCTCGCACTCAATGGGGGACATAACTCGTAACACCCGACATCAATGCGGTGTTGACCAAAGATGCTCCCCATGAGGGGACAACGCTATAAATAGGACATGTCTCCAAGATTAGTCACCTACTACCAATCTGCATTCCAAGATTTCAAAGCACTCGCATACATAGCTAGTGTCCAAGCTCTGCCTCGCCTGCTCGGTTTGCGGAGCTCGTTGGTCTCAGGTCTGCCACCTACGAGACGCTGCCGTTTCATCTTTGGGGACGATACGCCGTAATCGAGAGCACTACCGGGCGTATCTCGTCTTCGGAAAGAGGCCTCCTCGACTCGGCATCTGCTTACGGTTTTTCCAATTTTATTGTATTTACGTCTGTTTCAAATTCCTTGTTAGTTTTGATCTCCTACCTTTGTTTCGAGTTAGAATACGCCTGCAAGTTCGTACTATTTTGTACATTTTTTCCAACAATTTAGACATCAGTTCCAACAATTTCAAAGGCTTCTTACCCTGTGACTTTCTTTTTTTCCTTTTGGAAAAGCATGCAAATTATATTTCTTATCGCATAAAACATTTGTAACTTTCATATAAAAATTGCAATTAATTATTGGGATGATTAGTTGTAGAATTTCGTGGATATATATATTGGTAAATTAATCAACAATTTTAGGAGGAATTCCACCAGAAATAGAAAATCTTTCAAGACTACAGATATTAAACATCTATAGCTTCTCTCTAACTGGATATATTCCAAGTGAAAATGGGAGTTTGGTTATGCATAGAGAATTGTACTTGGGCACCAACTATTTCCAAGTATACACACATGACACATCTTTTTACTTTTATACATGATTTTATATTACTGTTGGCAGAATTATCATTTTTCCTTTTTAGGAAAATCATGCAAATTTATATGTCTTATCGTATAAAACATCTGCAACTTTCATATAAGAAATTGCAATTAATTATTGGGATGATTAGTTGTAGAATTTCGTTGATATATATATATATATATATATATATATATATATATATATATATATATAGGGGATGGTTCTGTGAGAATGGAAATAAGTGTAGGAAATAGGAATAGATATGTAAGTGTAGCATATTTTTCATATTTGTGTAGCACAATCGAATTATTATGTTGCATATATTAGTTTAGACATATTTCATCTTTTCAGTAGACATATACTAAATATATTAGTTTAGACATCTTTCATTGCAACAGAAGACAAGAAGTGTTCTAGTCTTTGCACAATAATCCACGTAGACACACAATACAAAAGCAGAAGATAACTGAAATTAAATCTCAACCATTGATCTAGCGAATCAAAGGCCCGATTCATTCTTATTTCCTACCAAATTATCCATTCCTACCGATCCATCTCCTATATATATATATATATATATATATATATATATTGGTAAATTAATAATAACAATTTCAGGAGGAGTTCCATCAATAGCGCATCTCTAATAGGAAATCTTTCTAGACTACATATATTATACATCAATAGCGCCTCTCTAATTGGACATATTCAGCCAACTATATGAAAATGCAAACATCTTGAGAGGCTGTATTTATCCAACAACAATTTGAGTGGCAGCATCCCACGTGAAATTGGAAATATGAGCATGCTTAAAGTGTTAGACTTGAGCTTCAATCATTTCACAGGTATAAAATACATGATCATTTCTTTGTTTTATTTATGATTTAATACATTGTTTGTAGAAAGTTCAACCTCTACAAATTGATGCTTAATTGGATTCATCACACAGATTTGACCTAATCAACAACTTTTATTTGGCAGCATGCACTTTAAATTTTTTGTTATGATAAGTAAATTCTTTAGCAAATACATCCTATTAAGAAACTTAAAAGCTATTTGAAAATAACTGCATTCTTAGAGTTTAGTCAAGGATTCATGGATAGGCCTTGTGACGATTCATTGTTAGAGTCTAAATTAATATAGCCTAAAAACATTAAAAACACATCATTGTTTGCAAATTAAATTGCTTGATCATCTTTTTTCTCTTTTTAATGTATTTGCAAATGACACATAGGCGTACAAGTTCTATTTGAATTGTTGCATTACTTTGTATGTATTATTTAATATTTTTATCAATAGAATACATTCAATATTATTAATTGATGCATGTCTGTATATGGCAGGTGAATTGCCACAAGAGATTGGTACTCTACCAATCCTCCATTATTTTAGTGTGTTCGAAAATTCTTTATATGGGTTCATCCCATCTTCCATATTCAACTTATCAAACTTGAAGATATTAGAACTTCCATACAATGAGTTTTCAGGTACTCTTCCTTCAGATTTGGGGAATTCACTTTTCAATCTTGAAGAGTTTCTTTTGAGTTGGAACAAACTCAATGGCCCAATTCCAAGCTCTATCATCAATGCTTCTAAACTTACCAAATTGGGAATGTCCAACAACTCTTTCAGTGGCTCCATACCAGACTTTGGTAATTTGAGACCCTTAGGACTTCTCATTTCGGAAAATAATTTGATTGGAGCGGAATCCCCACTCAGAGTTGACATTTTCTCTTCATTAACAAATTGTCGATATTTGAAGTACTTGGATATATCAGAAAACCCACTGAATGGCATTCTACCTGCTTCAGTTGGGAATTTGTCCTCTTTCTTGAGATTTTTCTGCAGAATCAACAACATCACAGGTGTCATTCCTTCGAAATTGGAAACTTAAGCAGTTTGTTATATATATATATCTTTTCTTGGAATCAATTGAGTGGACCCATTCCACAAACAATTGGGAAAATGAAGAATCTCCAAAGACTATATCTCTATGGAAATCAATTGGTAGGGTCTATCCTTACGGAGTTTATGGATTGAATAATTTGGGGAATTGAGCTTTGGTAGTAACATGCTCGTAGGTCCAACACCGAATATGCAGGTGATGTTAAATCTTGAGAATTATCAACTTAGACTCCAACCAGTTGAATTGCACCATTCCTCCAAACTTGTTGACTCTTACGGACCTTGTCATTTTGAGCCTGTCCTTAAATTATTTGAACGGTCAATTGCCATCTATACTCGGAAATTTAAAGGCAATCGTCTATCTAGACTTGTCCGTTAATCAATTTTCAGGTGATATTCCTAGCTCAATTGATGGTTGCCAATCATTAGCCCTTCTCAACTTATCAAATAATTTGTTTAACGGATCTATTCCCAATCCTTGGGAAAGGTAAAGGTTTGATAGCATTGGATTTATCTTACAATAATCTTTCTGGATCGATACCCAAGTCCTTAGAAGACCTTCCCTTTATTGTCAATTTTAATGTTTCCAAGTTCCAACAACGAATTGGTGGGGGAAATTCCAAATGTGGGTCGTTTTGTTAACTTCACCGCTCAATATTTTTCCCACAACTTAGCTCTCTGTGGTCCCATAACATTTCAAGTTCCACCATGCTCACAAAATCATCATAGATCAAGCTTAAAGAAATTCATGGTGCCCTCAATGATTTTAGCTGTCATTCTGGTGATTGTCATGCTCGTGCTCATAAAGATGCGCAAATAGAAAAAAGTAGCGCTCACCGCCGATATTTCACCACCAATTACTGGATGCAAAAGAATTTCTTACATGGAGATTGAACGAGGAACAAGTTGTTTTAGTGAGACCAACCTACTTGGAAGAGGAAGTTTTGGTTCAATTTTCCAAGCAACACTTTCTGATGGGTTAAAAGTTGCAGTAAAAGTGTTCAACTTGGAACTACAAGGAGGAGCAAGGAGCTTTGATGTTGAAACTGCTATACTGAGCAGCATTCGACACAGAAACTTAGTTCGAGTCATTGGATGTTGTAGTAATACAGAGTTTAAAGCATTGATTCTCACATATATGCCACACGGGAGCTTGGACAAATGAAGATATCATCTGGATCTTACAAGAAAAAAGGAGCAATGTGTGTAAGTGAAGCATTACAAGATGTAGCCGCGGTATGGTATTAACCCAGGTATGTAAGATCACCCACATCCGCCTCAAATAGTTCATTTGCTAATTTAAAGCCAACAGATGATATGTTTGATGAAAAAAGGAGCATAACAGAGAAATGTGTGTCATCAATATTTGATTTGGCAGTGAAATGTTTAGCCGTTTCACCTCAGGAGAGAACCAACATGATTGAAGCATTGGCTAATCTGCATAAGATCAATGCAACAATGGTAGCAGCTACAGAAAGGCGTCGTCCACGATATGCTTTTTCTGTTAATATTGTCAATAATAAGGTTTGATGCTTGTAGCATAATGTGCAGTCTACAAATTTTCTATGGCAAAACTTATCAGCTCAAATATGTCTGTGTCCATATCTATGTAAATTTCTGTAAGATTGATTATGTCTGTGTCCATATCTATGTTGGTTTGCTGTTGTGGAATCAGACTATGTATGAAACGTGTGTTAGTTTGTCTGAAGCTTGTACATGTCCATTGGTTTGTCCAATATTTTACTGCTTAACGTTTGGTTGTAGATGTCAAAGAGCATCTCCAATTGTCACTTTATAAAATAGGGTAAAACTCTATTATAGTGTGTCTTTGATTTTCAACATGTAATTCACTTATTATACATTGAAGAAATAAACAGTATCACTCTACTTGTGATATATATTATTCATCCTTCAAATATTTCATTGTAGAATTAATTATTATAGATAAATATATGACCATTCTATATTTTACTCTACAATAGTATAAAGCTCATTCTATAATAAAATTTTACAATAATATAAAGTTCATTCTATTATTATTGAGTAAATGGAGTGAAAATAAAATTGGAGTGAAAAGTGGGTCGCAAATTTGGCGTAGGGTAAAATGCAGTGGGCAATCAAACTAATATATAATAGTAATAAATTATGTTTACCACCTGTCGTGTATAATAATCTTAGACTGATTTCCCCCCAAAAAAATATGTTTACAACGAAACATTCTAAAATTATTGTACAATAAAATAATTTTAGAAAGTTTTCGTTATGCACAACTTTCTTTATGCACAACTTTATACCGTTTTGTGCATCATCTTTAACGTCTTATGCATGGTTCGCATAATTCACAAAAAGATGTGGTTCTCATTTGATCCACTCATATATATATATATATATATATATATATATATATATATATATAGGATTGGATCTAGACGCGTGGTTTTTACGAACCGAGAGGTTCGGCCTAGGCCCGCCCACGGTCAACGGTTCGGGCCCGAACCGGCGGTCAACGGCTCGAATCAAACGGGAGCCAAGGCTAGGGCCGGGCTCGGTTCGTTCAACTCAAGGACCGGAACCGGCGGTTAACCGCGGTTCGGACCATCGGGCCTAGGGCCGAACCGCCGGTTCCACTTATGGCCGTTGGAACCGGCGGGCCTAGGGCTGGCCCGGAACCGTCGGGCCGCTTTTAGCCGTTGGAATCGGCGGGTCGCCCGAACCGCGGTTCCAACGACTAAAACGGCTATATCCCCAATTCTCATCCTATAAATATATCCATCATCCTTACTCATTTTTCATCCTTAATTTACTCATTTACAATCTACATACAATTTTCAAGCTCTCATTCTTACTCTCAAGCTCTCAATCTCTCTTAAGCTCTCAATCTCTCTCAATCTCTCAAGCTCTCAATCTCTCTCAATCATCATGTCTTTCTTTAAACGATCAAACAAGGGAAAAGGAAAGGCCGTCGTCGATGAAGAAGCTCCAACTCAAAGTGAGGGAGGAGATTATCCTTCAACTCAACGTTCACGAAGGGCCTTAGCGGCGGAGGAAATCTCAAGGCAAGTTGCGAAGGTTATGTCAAGAAGATGCTCGATTTTATAACATGGTGCATCGAATGGAAAGAAGTCCCCATTTCGGTGAAGTAGGCTCGAACGACCAAGAAGACGATGAAGAAGCCGAAGGCGGCGACGGATATGACGACGAGTTTGACCAAGATACGCGTCACGTCGCCGCCACAACCACCAAAATCAAAGGAACTTAAGTCCAACGTTTTGTAAAGCACTTTAGGTACGTAAATTTTTACGTTCTTACAAATTTGTTTCATAATTTTAATTTCATATTCATAGTTCTTACAAAATATCTTTTGATATTTTCTTTAGAAAAGTGGAAGTGATAGGCGAACCTCCTCTTCCCGACGGTCGCAAGAGATACGTTGCATATTGCAACTATTGCACGAAAACCTACAAATGGATCGAGAAATGAGGTTATGGAACGCTCAATAGGCACATGGAGAGTTTTCATCCTCACGAGTATGGAATATCAACGGACCAAGCTCAAATTCAAACGCATTCGCAATATTCCACAACGGGTACGTCCGCTTTATTTAAATTTGATAAAGGAAAATATGAAGATGCAATGGCTAGATATTGTGCTATGGAAAAACTCCCTTTTAATTATGCCGATAAAGTTACTTATGAAGAATGTTATAAAACGGGACTTGGTCCTAATGCATGCAAAGTTAGTAGAAGCATTATGCTTAAGAAGATTAGGAAACAATGCATGGAAAAAAAACATGATTTAAAGAAATATTTGGTTCGTTTAGGTCATAAAGTTTCTATTTGTGCCGATGTTTGGACGGATGCTTATAATAAGAATTCTTATATGGGTATTACTTGTCATTGGATTGATTCAAATGGGTTATGCAAAACGTTTAATTGCTTTTAGAGAGTTTGAAGAGCCTCATAATGCTTTAGGTATTGCTAATATTATAATTGGTGTGTTAAATGAATATTCTTTGATTAATAAAATTTTTTCCGTTGGTTTTGATAATGCTTCGGCAAACACCGCTAGTATTCCTCAACTTATTGAAGAATGTGCACCTTCTTTTGAAGGAAAATACTTTCATTCTAGATGCATTTGTCATATTTTAAATTTATGTGTTCAAGATGCACTTAGTATTTTTCAAGATTCCGTTAATCCTATTAGAAATGCTATAAAATGCTTGCATGCTTCCAAAACTTGTGGGAAGAAATGGCAAAAATATTGTTGTATAAAAATATTGCTTATACATGTTTCAAATTGGATGTTTTCATCGTTGGAATTCTACTTATGAAATGCTTAATAGTACTATTTCATATAAGGGTCATTTATGTGATTTTTTTAGAAAAGAGTTTACATCTATTCAATTACATCTTAATGAGTCTCATTGGGATGCTTGCATGGATTTATATCGATTGTTAAAGGTATTTCATGGTGCAACGAAACAATTATCGGAGTTTATTATTTCACTTCGTTATGGTTTTAGAACATTGCATGTATATTGCCATGTCTTTTCAAACTTGTTTTAATAAACCATCTTTATGTGGTGTAATTTATTTTATGGCACAAAAGTGGCTAAAATATTTTAGGTAGATACCTACAATTTTTTTGTTTGCTAAGTGTTTAGATCCTAAATGGAAATATGATGGTGTTTGTCAAATGCTTAATCTTTATTATGATTCTTTTAAACAAATGGATTTTCTAGGTGCTAGAATAGAAGGAGAAATAGTTTCTTTTGATCTCCCAAATATAGATCAAATCAAATATGATCTTGAAAAGAATTTAAGAAATATTTTTCAAGAATATAGGTCGAAATATGGTAGTGGTGATGATATTCAAACCCAACTCCTTCTTCTATGATGTCTACGATTAATTTTCCTTTTGATATGAATGAGTTTGACCATTTGGTGCAACAAATGACTTCGATGTACCAAAATAGAACATCCAAAGGCCGAGAGGACAAGGTAATAGTGAATTAGATATATATTTGCAAACTCCTTTTGTCTTTGGTGTTGAAGATAAAGTCCTTCGATCGATTTCTTGAATTGGTGGTCAAGAGAGGAGTACTCAATCATCTCAATCATGGCAAGGAGTTATTTGCCGTCCCGGCATCCACCGTATCCGTTGAACAAGCATTTAGCATTGGAGGACTAATGCTTGATCAAAGAAGAAGCAACATGAAGCCGGCGAACATTGAAGCTACAATGTTGCTCGATGATTGGTGTAGGGCCGACCTTAGAGCTCAAGAACCACAATGGGATGATGGTAACTAGAGCGAAGATGAGGCCTTCTCCGAAACGGATCGATCGGAATCGGGTGCGGAGTAGAGCATTTAGAAGTTTCCATAGAACTACATGGACTTTGATTCCTCTATGATTATGAGGATATGTAGGCAACTCAATTTTAGAAATTAAATTGAGCTCAAGTCCTTTATTATTATTATTATTTTTTCATCCCTATGTAAAAGTCATAAACGGATTTATGTAATTTTACTCATCATTTATTAAAAAATGCAAAGTGTTGACACATATTTATACGTATTTTAACAAATACAAAAATGCAAAGTATTTACAACTTCAAAAATAAAAAAATCATTTACAAATTACAACTTACAAATTTAAAATTATTTACAAGTTTAGTAGTTTACAAATTTTTACAAATTTAAAAATATTTACAAGTTTATTAAGCTTTAGACTTAAAAGTTAAAACTTAAAAGTTTGTTAAAATCTTGGACTTTGATACTTGTTGCATATTTGATTGAATTTTCAGAAAAATTGAGATAGAATTGGAGATTTTACCCTTCATAAGAGTTTAAGTATATCGCGATACGAGTTCGTGAGCGTAAACGGATCGAAAATCGGAGCTCGGACGAGAGAACGGATCGATACAAAATCGCCCTGACGAACAGGCCGAACCGCGGGCTCGGCCCTAAACCGGCGGTTCGAGCCCGAACCGGGACCGCTGGGCTCAGGCCCGCCCTAAACCGCCATCTAGTATGTAGGGCGGGCTGGGGCCTTGACTTTTGAACCGCCGAACCGCGGGCCCGGCCCTAAACCGCGGTTCGAGGCCCGTAAACACGCCTAATCGATCCAAGAGAACTCATCTTTTTGAGAACTTGAGAACCATGCATAAGACGTTGAAGATGATGCACAAAACAAGTATAAAATTGTGCATAATCGAAAACTTTCTAAAATTATCGCACAACAAAATAATTTTAGAAAGTTTTGTTATGCACAACTTTATACCGCTTTGTGCATCACCTTCAATGCCTTATGCATGGTTCGCAGAGTCATAAAAGATGATTCTCATTTGATCCACTCTATATATATATATATATATATATATATATATATATAGGGTGGATCAAATGAGAACCACAAGTATTTTGAGAATGAGAACCAATCCTAAACGAGATCTAGGTGTATCCAAGCAGTTTAGATTTAATGTTATTTTAGGATATTTTTACGATTTTATTAATAAGGTTATTATTGTATTTTTGCTTTTTAGTGCAATTAATTTATTCCTTAAATTGGGGGATTCTTATAATTACTTATGGTAAATGATTAATTATAAATATTTATTATCTTCATCTAATTCAAATTTTATGGCATTTATGAAAACATATTACATATTTTCATGTATTTAAATGTTCAACTTGCATAGTAGATTTTTCATGAGAATTTCGTAGTAAAATTTCGTTTTTCATTTAATTCGATTTATGCATTTATTAAATAACCTTATGCGCAATTTAATTGTTTGTTGTGCACGAAGCCAACCTGCATATTTTGAAAATATATTTACATAATTAACATAATGATTCACGCACACAACAGTCACTACCGCATCTATATTGTATTGTAACTTCTAATATAGTAAACGTTGTTTTATGCATTATTCTATGATCGTTGTGCAATATTCACGAATATGATAACATGATATTGTTCATCCACATAATGGATCATGTGTGAATCTGTCTTGTGTCAATGCACAACTACTATCTAGTTATGCATATTAGTTTAATCACAATAATCATAATTGTATATCATTATTTTTTTCACCCACTAATTGTGGGATTTCGGTGCAAAATTTGTATTTGTGATCTTTATTTTAAGGTAAAAAAATTATGTTTACATTAATTATTATTCAAATAAGGATTCTCAATTATGTAAGTTTGATTTTTAGTTATTGTTTTATTTCGCATAAAAACATACAAGCCTATGCACAACCATTAATATCGTATGCACAATTATTAATTTCAAAGAGAGAATGTGAATTGGCGAAAAATCGGGGATTGCACGAAAAATTAGGAGTGGACGAATCTTTATATTGACCTTTATACCCCTAACACGTTTTAAATCATAAAAATAGTATAGAAAATAGTCAAACTTGTTTTAAAGCATGAATTAAATATGATCCATTAGATTAGATGAAATCAAGGGTGATGATAAGTTCTTATTTCTTATCTTAGAGAGAGTTCTCCCTACAACCAATGAACGAATAGTAAGTGTTTAAGAGAGAGTTTGAGGGAAATATGAAAATTTGGTGTCAAACCAAAATCTTTATGAGGTTTTTTTTAGATGAAATCATTTCAAAAATTTATGGATATATCTAAAGAAGACAAAATTAAAGTAATTAATTTTAATTAGAATTAATTTAATTAATTAGGGTGGAGTCTCATGTCGCGCACGATCACCCCTCTAAAGAATGACTTCATCTACAAATTTCATGAAGTTGGCATGCAGTGGAGTGACTTACATGATTCAAAATAATGATCAATTTTTAATATTATATTGTATGGAACTTAAATGTAAAGGCTAAACCGGTCAACGTGGAAGCAGGAGGCCATGAAAAAAGGTTTTGTCCAAATAAAATACTTAAATAATTTTTGATGAATCTGCATGGAGCAAAAAATATTGAATTGGGCCTCTTTCATTTCCAAATAAAAGGCCCACTAGAAAAGAAGCCCAGCTATTATTCAATAATTTCTGTTAATTGAACCTTTGAATTTCTTGTACTTATTAATGTGATGTGTTTTATTTTTTTTGGAGGATCCAATTAATTATAATTTTAAAAAGTAATAAAATAAAATTATAAAATAATAATAATTTAATAATATAATGATAATCCTTTTAGAAAATTGATTGGTAATATTAATTCACATATAAAACTTGATTATTTGCATATATCTTTTGTTTTATCAATATAAAATAAATTATAGAAAAATAAAAGAAATAGCATTTTATCAACATAAAATAAATTATAGGGAAAATATAAAGGAAAGAAAGATAAAGGAAAGAAAATGAAAGAAAAAGAAAATAAAAGAAAATAAGTATAGAAAAAAGAAAAAAGAAAATATGTAACTAAAAGGAATCGAATGAATATCTCCTAAATGAGAGATACAAATTCTAACTCATTAGACTACAATAGATTTAGTTATTAATGTTAAATATTTATAGAGAGTACGCATATTTAGCTAAGAATTAATTCATATAGTATTATTATTTGCATACATATTTTATTTTTTTAGTACTACGGCAAGTTTTAACTGATGCATTTCTGACCATTCAATCATAGAAAGCATTACTTTTTCTACCTAAATCAAGATTCTGACCATTCAATCATAGAAAGCATTACTTTTCTACCTAAATAAAGATAAAAATTGAATGTTATTCAGAAATATATTGTCAGATTTAGCACCAATAACTGATTAATTTCACCTTTATTCATCATCAACCTTATCGAAAACAAATACTCCAAATAGTTTAGGTGAGTTTATGTGGGTCGAGAAGTCACATGTTCAAAACCCACCAAACGTTTCTATGGATTTGAGTATGTCACACTTGGTTTTCCAAGTATGGTTGGTTTACCTGTCCTGTGTGGTTTGCATGCTATTGTACAAGAACGTGGGGTTTACCCAGTACGCACTGTAGATAGCGGCTGCGGGTTCCCCATAATACCTAAATAAAACTCCAAATTCTATAAAAAAATGATTCTCTCTCCATCTCTCTTTCATTTCTATAAATAATACTCAAGGTAAGAATAGCTAGAGCCGGCAAAATTGGCCTAGCCCGATGGGCCGGTCCGGGGTACCCGGAATTGGGGTCGGGTTGGGCTCGTGAAAATAATGACCCGAAAAAAATCGGGCCTAAAAAGCCCGCCCACATAGCTGATCGGGCTTTGGGGCTAAAAAGCCCGGGGTTAACGGGCCTAAAAGCCCGCCCACACATTTAAATTTTACAGTGATAAACTTCAATAATTAAGTTTCATAAGTTAATGGACTGTTATAAAATAGCCCAAAGAAGATTCAAATATGATTGATGTTTGATGTATGATGATATTGAAACTTTAAGTTTATCTTATTTACGTTGAAATTGATGTTAGATTTGTTAGTAGACTTAATTTATTTATTTTTCTTTGGAATTGATGTTAGTAGACGTAATTTATCTTATTTATTTTGAAATTGAAGTTAGTAGACTTAATTTATTTATTGTTGTCATATTTTTTTTGAAATTAAAAATAATATTTTAATAAATTAAATATTGGACGGTTTGGTCAGGTGGCATGATGGCTACCTGGGATAATGGGTGGGCTAAAGATATTTTTAATGATAGCATTTTCGGGCCACCCGACCCAAGAAAACAACAAACCGAAGGCCAGCCCGCCCGCCCGCCTTTTGCCAGCTCTAAGAATAGCATATGCTGTTTTCCGACTAAAGGCAGATACACATTAAAAGTGTAACGTAAATGCTATTTTATATTTATGACAAAATTCAACGGTGCATCGGACTTTTCGTACCTGGCCCCGGCATTGTCCCTGCCCACACGGAATATTAGAATCCGGTCAACTCATAGACATTTTATCGGGAATAATTTAATAATGGGTGAGGATTCATAAGTTAAAGTTTTAAATTTAAATTTCACCAATGTTTTTATAGTTTTGAGTAAGTTATATTTGATTTCTTATCTTTTTTGTGTGGTTCTATCCAGCTTCCAGCACTGCATGTGGCTATTTGGAATCGAAAAAGTTGATCGGCCTAGATCTTAAAAGTTCATTTTATTGGACCCGTAGCACTGGGTGACTTGCTTCTCCTGTGTGGTTTTATTCGGCTTCCATCAATGCATGGATTTAAATGATACATTTGTTGAGTACTAATATATCAAATTCAAAATTGTATTATTCTAGATGTATCTAAAGTTGGAACAAGCTTTTAAGTTTAAATTAAAGTGCAGACAACTCTAATAATAACAAGGGTGGCGCGGCGACGGAGCATGACGCTCCACCGAATCCAGACGCAACGACGACGAAGGAGGCGGAGGATCTCTGTGTGTGTGAGAGGGGAGGAGAGCGTGCACGACGCGACGACGGTCACCAACGCGACGCATCGCCGAGGACAATGAGGACCACAGCGGCGGCGATCCACAAAGAGAGAACGAGGCGCTCGGTGTGCAAGCGTTGAGAAGCGAGAACAGAGAAAGAAAGAAGGGCGAACAAGGATGATGCCACCATGGAAAACAACATCAACTGTGGGCATTGCCGGAGATGAGAGGAGAGATGGGGGTGGTAGGCTGAACGAGTTGGAGAAAAAGATGTATGTGCATACTTGTGCACGGTGAGAGAGAGAGGGACGAGAGAGAGTCAAGCAAGGGCGGCAACAGCGCCGGAGGAGCTAAGGCGGCGACGAAGCTCCAAGAAGGAGAGGGGGAGCAACGCCTCCTAAGAGTGAGGGGTGAAAGATGAAAGGAGTAGACTTGGATTCCATCCCTTAAATATAGGTTTTAGGCAAAATTGTGTGTTGTGCAACAGTTGGGCTGAAAGTAATTAATTGGTGGTGAGTTGTCTATAAACTTATTAGTAGAGCTCATTCGAAATTAGTTTGTTGGGCTGAAATTATTTTCTACATAGGCCTAATTTCAATTTGATTAAATAGAAGTATGGGTTGATTTCTTTCTTAGCCCAATATTTTTATTCTTTAAATATTGGACTCAAATGTTTAATTAAATTAACTGGGCTCTTGTCTTTAATTAAATTTTTTAATGGACCTTTCAGTAAACTAATTATTTGGTCTTTATATGTATGTTTCAATTTTATTTAATTGGACCTCTAATTGCTAGTGTAATACCCCGCCTTTTTAAGCTCATTTTGCATGCACATTTTTAGAAAAGGTCAAAGGTTGACTTTTGTTTCGGTGATGGTGTCACGAAACCTCGAGGCGTTATGAAGAGTGTCTTATGACTAATTCATAGACACTAAGTATGCAGTTTCGACCACCCATGAAGGTTTGGCACTCGGAAGTTATCGAAAACCGGACTTTTCATTGGTCTTTAAAAGCATATCATGTTTATAGTCATTGTGTCCGTATTTTATTTCGTGTCCATGGGTACTAAGTTTGCTAAATTTGGAGTCCGTTTGCAAAAGTTGCGTCGCTTTTTGCGTTTTGAAAAGGGCAGCTTAAAGAAATGCTGTGACCCACAATTTTCCTATAAATAGGAGGCTGGGCCTTCATTTTCAACGCTCATTTCCTTCGTCTCTCGTGTTTACGGAAGAGCCGAGCAGCTCCAGTACGTGCAAGTATTTGGAGGAGTGGGGATCGAGCCGGGAGGCTCAAGAATGGCGCCATTCATGCCGCCGAGCCACCACCGCCGATCAAACACCCCCGGCAGCCCGTTTTCTTTTTGTCCTTTTCTTGTTTTGATTCCGCCTTTTAGTAGATCGTATAGCATAGAACTCGGGATTCTAAAGGACGAGGCGGGAAAACGTCGAGGCCGCCGATTGGCCAAGACCGCCGCCCCACTCACGCCGCCGTGAGCTTGTGGTCACGATTTGGTGGCCACCGAGCCACCTCGCTACGGGTCCTTTAGGTTTTGAGTTCCGGCTATGCATTCTACTAAAGTACCGATTCGTTTTTCGCTTTTCGCGTTTACGCATGTCGGGATGTTTTCCGTTGCTTGAGTTTTCTAAAGGAAGTACATGCCCGGGTTATCCATTTTCAACGTCGTTTGTCATTCCATGTTCTTCGTTATGCATATTGCTTATGTTTCCATTTTCATGCATTGATTTTGGATGGTTTATCCTAGATCTGAGGATAGGCATCGATTTTTGAAGCTTCTTCGCTGCTAAGATTTGAGTCAACTTGCATGCATGCATATTTTGAAAGTACCCTATTATTGGTCTTGATGCCCTGAATATATTTCCCTTCTGCATCGAGTTGATTTGAAAACCCGGAGAGTGCCAAATGTGGGTTCAGAAAGTCGAAAACCCTAATTTTGCTTCGATCTTCGTTTGGATCACGTTGTTGCTTTGCTTTGTGGGAAGTGACCCCAAAGTTGTTCCGCTTGTTACTGTGTACCTACCAAAGGCGATCGGTGAAGTCATCGGATCCATAGATATCTCTCGGTTGACGTTTTCGTCTGTTCAGGTTGGGTTATATATGCTTATTTTGAGTTATTTACTCTGATATTTCAAAATAAAACATGTACGCCGTAAAATGTTTTGTGAAATTATTACTGTTCTCTGATCCAAGATATGGTTCTATCATGGTTGTGCACGGATCTCTATTCGGTGGGTTGATCACCATCTTGAGTATTGATCATAAGGGATAGACCCGAACACGTGGTTATGGTTCGGGGATAGACCCTAAGTCCACACGGAAAAGGTAATGAGGTGGTTATGGTTCGATGGGGATTTGACCTCAAGTCCACACCGAGTTAGCCGGTGGATACATTCCGGGCGTGGGCATCGGATATGTTCCCGGCGAATGAATGTCATGTGATGGGTGGCGAGGATACGTTCCGAGCCGTGGTTCATGGTTCCATGATGGGAATAATGATAATAACGGATCGGTATCGAAAATGAAAAATCTATTTTGCTTACTTAGAAGTGGTTTACGTTTTAAAACCTTCTAAGGTAAGTGCTCAACACGACATCATGATTCTTTTGTTTTATGATAAAACCCCAACCGAAAGCGCTAGTACTCACCCCAAACTCTTTTCAAAATCTTTCACGGATGGAGGAGGGTTGACGGCGCGCGAGGGGTGGAGCTGCGGGTTCTTCATGCTATGCTTCCGCGATGTTGTGTTATATACGTACTCTGATAATTATGTATTCTTGTCCCTTATTTGCTTTCTGATTGGGAACAAGATTTGTTATGTTATTCTGCTGTGAGTCTCGATACGAGCATGCTATGTGGTTGACCGGTCTAGTCAACAGGATGTAATGCTATTTTGCTTTCTTGCATTACTTATAATAAATCAAGATCACGTCTATTGAAGTTATGATAGCGATATTATTCTGTTGGTGGATTGTTTGTGCACCCCTCCCCTTCAGGATATGTCTTAGTCATAGAGGAGATGCTGCCCGATTTCATGGTCACATCTTCTTATCGTGTATGTTATATGTATTCCCTTCTTCCCCGCTTAACCTCACCCTAATCACACCCCGGCATCCGTGCCTTCCCTCGGGAATTGGGGCGTGACAGCTAGTAAATAAGACTAAGATGGTGTTTGACTAAGCTTATAAGCTCTTCAAAATAACTTATAAACTTATGTAAAGTATTTAGTAAATAAGCTCCTAAACAGCTTATAAGCTGTGAAAATAAGTTTCACCAACTTATAAGGTCCCCTAAAAATAAGTAATTCAACTCGAACTTATTTTTTAAAAGCTTATAAGTAATAGTGAACTTACCAAAATAACCTTACCATGGTTCGTTATTTTCTACATATACACTATCGAATTCACCTCTCATCAATTTTCTCTCTCTAACTATGATTCTTTCTCTGTAACTCACTATTCGTTCTCTAGGTTATAGGCTCAAATTATCCAAACAATATGACAACTTATAAGCTCTTCAAACATTATGTCATATAAACTCTTGAAATATCTTATAAACTCTTGAAGCTTATAAGCTATTTAAAATAAGTTTAGCCAAACACACTCTAAGCCAACTAGATGAGTTAATTTAGACTCATAAATTAAGCTACTAAGTTAGCTTTCAATTATGGATTCATTATTTAAAATTTGTCCAATATCCATATCTCGTTTTGATCGAATTAGTCATAATCTTTACATAATTCTTAATAGAAAAACATGTAAGGGTAGCAAGAATTTGATAGAAGTAATATCTTGTTTGAGTCGTTTTTTAGAAATTTGGTTAGATTTGGGTTTATAAACTATCACATTATTTTGAATATATATATATATATATATATATATATATATATATATGTGTGTATGATATGATTTTAAGACATTCTTTTTCCTCCCTATTGTATTTTGTAATCTTTTTAGTTATGCCGCACATTGTATGAAAAGTAATGCCCCAATATCTAAAGGGTAATTGGGGTATAATTTGGGTCAATTTGGTTTTTTCCACGAATTTTAAAAATTGTAACAAAATATACAAACCTAATCACTTTAATGATTTTACCATGATTTCAAATTCAGACTAAATTAAATATAACTTGACATCTAAAAAATTTATCGTAGATAATGGTCAATAATATATACAACACTATAGATAGAGGACATCGATTGTTTTGATCTCAACGAGAACCAGACGATGAAACTAACGAGAAGACAAGATTTTTTAATGAGGGTCGACGAGATGAACCATAGAAATCAAGAAATCTGATTTATTTTGATGGAGTGAAGATATTTTATGTCTTTTCTCTACAATATCATTTGTATGATCGAACGTTTTGTCTACAATAAATTTATGAGATGCTTAGTTGGATTTAATTGTTGGATTTGTATACTGGAAGCAATTTTGGTTGAACTTGTATACAATGTTTCCTGTTACCACTATTACAATCTCCTATCTGAATTGTTTACTTGATTGCATATGTATGTCCCTTTATCTCATATACAAGCTAGATCATACATTGTATTGTAGATCACGAGAGTCGGTATGATTGGTCGAGCTTAATGAGATATAAAAGAATCACTGGTGAGACAACTTGAGGACGAGTTGTCGGTATAGAAGGCTATGATATAGATGAAGTGACTTGACTTGGTTGCTTGTCTATGCTTTGATGCGTCTCGACGTATTGATGGATCACAGTGAGATGAGTTCTTCTATTTGACCGTCATGAAGAACCTAGATCTCGGTGACTTTACGTTGATCTAAATCTCGATAAGGTATTAGGTGAGTATGAGTTGCTAACCATCACTTTGACTTGTTATGGGTGAGGGTTACATGAGATAACCCAAGATTCTCTGCATCTTGGGTGGTAGCAGTGCTTGTATGTCATGCTAGTTACCTGTGTCGAGTCACCGTATCCGTTTAGGATGATGACATCCCCTTAAGGAGCTCAAAAGGTTTATTGTACTAAACCCTGCAGGTTGAGTTATCTCAAGTACAATAATAAGGTTGAGTGGTACTACTTAAGGAACTAAAAATATTAATTATTTTAAGCAGTCAGAACGCTGTAAATAATTGATGGACGTGCGATATCTTAAATACGGGGATTCGTTAAGTCTAAATGCGAGCTCGACTCAACTTCGGAAATAAAGGGGTAAGTCAGCATTTATTCTCTAGTGGCATGAATAAATGTTTATAAATTAATTTATGTTCTAATTTGAACATAAGATAATTAATTTATTTGATGCCCATCTTTATTTCTTGCATTTGATCCATGCCTATCAAGGCACGGAGCTTAGTGATTTTTGTCCCCCCTCCCTTAGAGTCCTATTGGGACTCTGTTTTGATCCTCTTTATCTGAAGAGATATTATTATATTTATTAGATATACAGAAATCCTATCTTCATAGGATTTAGGGTTGCATTATAAATATAAGGTGAGAGAAAATCAAACCCTAATCCAAGAGAAGAAAATTTCAAAATTTACTATTCACATAGTGAGGATTTTCGAGAATCTCTAGGGAAGGAAGAAGGCGAATTTCTGTAGCACTCTCCATAGATTATCCTCACTCGACATTGGAGTTTAGGTAATCGGGACACAGTCCAGAAGATCAAAGCACGAGTCTTGATACATTCTTACCCGACGAATTCGTAGGTAAACACGAGAAAGCACCAACGTGTTGCAATTAATTATATAGGTGCATGCTAGGAATATAATCAATGTATGGTGAATTAAACAACCAAGATAGATCATCGGGAAAGGGTTAAAATCATATTTCCCTACAATTGGTATCAGAGCCTGGGATCAGTATCTTGGCTCTGTTGGATTAATTCATGTTTGATTATTACGTACGTAATTAATTAATTGTGGATCTTTCGTTCATCGTGGCTCGTTTTATTTTTTGTCGGATTTTGTTTTTCACCACGAGAAAATCCGTGGTTAGATTAGAATTTTTTCTTGTAAATCTAACTGTAAAAGAGAAACGAAGACGAAGAACACAAAGAACGAGACGACGGAGTTCCGTCGCATGATGTGACGGGAGGCTCATCGGAAACTGACGCACGGTGCGAGGACGTGCGGGCGATGGCACACGAAGCATGCACGACGTTCGCAGCACGACGCTCGGCAGCTGCGCGTGTTTTCTCGGTGGCATTAGGCGGACAGGGGCGTGGGCTCTCGGCAAGGCTCGGGAAGTCGGCGGCAGGTCTCGACAGCAGGGCGTGCGGGGCACGCGGTTTTCACGTGGACGCCTCGACACGTCTCAGCGCTGAGCGTGCGTGCTCAGTAGGCTCGGTAGACCTCGGCGGGTGGTGCGACAGCAGCCCTCGGCAGCGCCCGAACATGCCTCGGCGGGTCGTGCGGCAGCAGCCCTCGGTAGCTCCCGGACATGTCTCGGCGGGCTCGGCGGAAGATCGACGGTGTCGCGAGTCTTCTAGCGTAGCAGCCTGCCTCGGCGGCGGGCGCGGGTGTCCGCCCTGCGAAACGTGCGGGCAGGCCCAACGCGAGTCGCGATTCTCGGCGGCTTCGATCTTCTCGGTAGGTCGGACGACGACGACGCCGGCCGGTCTCGGCGGGCGGTGGCACGAGCTCGTCGGCTCTCGGCAAGCGAGGCGAGATAGGCGGGGTATGCTGGCGGCGCATGGGTCATGCCCTAGCGGCCCAGCCCATCTTGGGCCAACCCGGCCCTTTCGCCCAAGCCCGATTTTCGACCCGGACACGATTTTTGACCCGGTTCGGATTTTGACCCGATCCGGCCCGATCCATTGTTTCGCCTATTTTCAAATTTTGGCCCAAATCCGGTTTGACGATCGTCCGCGCCTGCACGCGAGGCCGTTCGAGATTTTGAAGATCATGCTTTGCAAATTTATGTAATAAATTAGGCGGTGTAAGTATAGGATCCACGAATAGTCATGATGAACGATTTTATTTTATTTTTATCATTCATAGCATGTCGTGGATGTTTAAATTATGCAGAAGCATGCTATGTATGTTTAATTACGTAGATAAACATGTTGTATGTTTTCATGATTGGATGCGCATAGTAAGCATGCTAGGTTTATCGCGTTTTTCAAGTATATTTTAGAATTCTGCGAGCATGTTTTACATGTTGAGTTCTATAGAAAGCATGCTAGGATTACGTGATCTGCATGGACAAACCTTTTGAAACAAAAGAATAAGCAAGAAACACAACATATTAATTTTTAAAATTAAAATGTCAAGACCTCCACTTTTTGATCTCTAAACAAAGTGATACATGACTGTGAGTAAGCGCCCACACGCGTGGCTTGCTTGCTTTGTTTGTCATAAGTTTATTAGATGAGATTTCTAAATAAAATATTTTAATCTATTGAGAAGTGGGAGTTTCATGTGTAAACGTCCACACGCGTGGCTGCATATCGATTTTCATAAGTTCTCTATAGATAGATTTAAAATGAGATAACAAAAGAATTTGGATTGGGCGGTATGGTCTAGTGAGTATGCCAATTCTAAGAATTCATTTTCGTTGTTAAAATTGTGATCATTTCTTAGACATCACCTCGTGTACAACTTCCATGAAGTCCCTTCTTGCGATAGTGATGTGGTCAAGACGGTCCAATCATTAATTTCATCATCATAAGGATAAGTTGACATGGATTGAAATTAAACGACTAAAAGGTATAGTTTAGTCTGATCGAGGGGTTCATGTGTAAACGTCCACATGCGTGGCTTGCATGTGGGATTCCTTGGGAGATTGGAGGTTTCAATTAATATTGTTTTATCAAAAGGTTATAATATTATTGTTACGAATTATGTGCGATGGTATGCTTATGTGTTTACATTGCTTTTCAGATATGTCTCTTACACCGATTATCAATATGCTCACACAAAATCCTCTATTCGGTCCAAATTTTATCGAGTGGAAACAAAACATGAAATATGTTCTTATCGCTGAAGAACACATGTTTGTTCTCACTACTCCCAAACCCGATGCCCTTACTGACGCATCGATGAATGAAAGCAATGAAGTCAAGCGCACTTTGGCATAAGTCAAATAATATGGCTAAATGCTATATGATGACTACTATGTCCAAAGGCTTGCAGCCACAAAGATCAATCTATGGTAGACGCCACTGAAATATGGTCAAGTCTCGAGAGTAAGTTTGGGTAGTCGGATCGACAATCCGCTTCCACACAATGAGAGAAATCTTGGAGTGTAGGATGGAAGAAGGAAGTTCGGTCCATGAACATGTCTCCCATGACTCATCTCATGGATAGTCTTGATCGGGTTGGGAGGAGGTATTGACAACAAGCCAAGGTCGATATCATCCTCAACACACCGCCCAAGTCTTTGAGAACTTACAGAACGCGATCATGAGCAAGGCGAGTATACACTTAGTCGGTTGCTAAATGATCTCGTGGCGCGGAAGGTGTCGTGGGAAAAGGAAAGTGCATGCCCTTGCTAGCACATCTAAGGGCCCAAATTTTCCGTTGAAAATGGAAGAAGAAAATGGGTACCAAAGGTGGTAGAGGCAAATGAACCGATGGGAGCAAGCGGTGGGAGCAAGAACATGGCGCCACAGGAGGCTTGAAAAGCCAAAGGAGAGGGGGCAAGTGCTTCAAGTGCAGCAAAGGCGGTCGTTGGAAGGCTAAGTGCCCTATGCTCAGGCTCAAGGTACACCATTTGCTTTAGTAATGTGAAACATGTTTAGCGACTTGTTCTACTCATTCATGGGTAGTAGATACGGTGCGAACGATCATGTTTGTTACACCTTGCAGGGGTTCCTACGGACAAGGGAGCTGCATGATGGCAAGATAACGATCTCCATGGGCAACGCGGTGAAAGTCGAGGCCGTTGCAGTCGGAGATGTTTCTTTATGTTTTGATAGAACTGTTTTAGTATTAAAAGACGTTTTATATGTGCCGGAGTTTTGGCGAAACCTTATTTCGGTTTCAAAACTTTTTATACATGGATATTCAGTTGTTTTTTATAGTGGTGTTTCTATCATAAGAAATAACGAAGTTATTTGTGCTGGCTCATTATATAATTCGCTTTATACTATTTCTGCAAAGCATAATACCTTTAATTATGTTGCATCTACATCAAACCTTAAGAAGATGAAGTTTTCTTCGCAAGATGACACCACATTTCTTTGGTATCTTAGATTAGGTCACATCAATCTAAATAGGATCCAAATACTAGCTAAGAATGGAGCGTTGGGTAATTTCGATTACTTGTTCCCGATGCATGAATCCGTGATAGAAGGGAAGATGTCGACCAGACCCTTCAAAGTGAAGGGTTATAGAGCCAAAGAAGTGTTGGAGGCTAGTCCATTCTGACCTGTGTGGACCTATTGATAAACGCGCATTTTACACGTTTATAGTTGATATTTGAAGATGAGTTTAGCTCGTTTAATGTGCGTTTACGTATCGATTCCTAATGTTTTATCTATTTCTAGAAGATACTGCTCTTGGGTGTTCTTTTGGTGTTGTGTAGGTCCATATGTTGAAAATCGAAGCAAGGAACGATGCATGAGCCAAAACACACAATCTGACCTGTTTCTAGCGACCAGCCTAGCGGTCGCTAGGCTGGCCGCTAGGAAACACGCGCGAGAACCCAGCACACCGCGACCGCGAGAACGTGCCCGCGAGCGAAGCCCAGCGCCGAGAAAGCTACTGGACGATTTCTCGCGACCTCTTCAGAATGGCTAGAGATCGCTAGTAAGGTCGCGAGGTACCGAAGCGAGCGCAAGAGGCGAACGCGAGCGAGAGGAGTGCGCGCGAGACTTACCTCGCGACCGCACCTAGCGATCGCGAAGGGTGGTCGCGAGACGGCGCGGCAGAAGGGAAAACTAGGGTTTGGGGTGTGCCTATATATATGGCAACACCCCCTCGCGCCCCCAACTTCAGACCTACGATTCCAGAGCCTCTTTTCTCAGTTTTTTCATAAGTTTTCCAGAGTTTTAGCTTTAGGTTCCATATAGTTTCATTCTAGATTTGTTTTACGGATCGTTCTTCGTTAGTTTTACGTTTTATCTACGATCCGGAACGTTTCGTCCGGATAATCTTTGCAAGTTTCCGTTTTTATTTGAGGTTGGGATTGAGCCAGCGTGTTCATCAACGCTACATCACGGGTTTTATATATTTAATTTCCGTCTTTATGGTTAAATCGTATTTCATTTCGTTTATTATATGCGGCTAGTTTTTCGTTCTAATCTAGGGTTTGCATGATTCGATCCTATATGTTGTGATTCTGTTATCATTGTTTACCGTCCATGCATTGATTCATGATTCGATTGTGCTTATTTATATGTGTTGATTTCGATCAATCTTGATGCATATTTAGTTGTCGGTTAATTACGTAATTGTGTTAATTGTCAATCGATATCGAATGCATGATACGAATGAGCCTCGAGTCGTAGGCGAGATAGGATATTCGTAGGAAGCATATTCTTTGTGATCCGTTTGGAGTTACTTGTTTTCACCTAGAGGCGAATGATAATAGGGAAAACTAGTAATCTCAACCGCTTTGTCGTAATGTAAATTATCGGTTATATATGTGATCTTCCATTTTGCGGATTAAAATTGGTTAATAGGAGCAGGATAAACATACGTTGTGGATAGGATTAATGCAGCCCTAGGGTTGAGTCGTCTTTCTCTGTTTTTAAACATCCGAGTGTTTATTGCTTTAATTTACTACATTTTGTTACCTTTGCTTTGGATTGATTTCGAAGCCTAAAATCTTACCAAACCATGTTTGTTGCTTGGATAATGATGAATCCTCGTTGAGTTAGCTTCTGTGTTTTCGCGTTACAATCCCTGTGGATACGATACTTCGCTTACCCTATACTTACACCTTTTCGTGTTAGAAAATTAAGCGATCAAATTTTGGCGCCGTTGCCGGGGATTGTTAAGATTTCATAGGAATAATTTGACGATTTGGAATTATTAATTCAAGTTGTATTTTATTTTATTTTTATTTGTTCTCGCCGGAATGATTTTTCTTCTTGTTCTCCGGTAGTTTTTGTTCACAAGGTCTGGGGACCTCACGAGCAGCGTTTTGATCTGAGATCGAAATCACTCACAAGAGGAGAAGGAGGCGAGAGAAGAGACGACAAGCAATGGCGGGAATCCGAATAGCAGGCATTCTCCCAAGTAGGCTGCTTAGCGGACTTTACAAGAAACGCGCCAATTGGCGACTATGGGACTCGTTGTCCACTGTTAGGGAGTGGCAAGACCGTTGAATTATATACGGACCTCCTACCGAGCAATTTCAAGGATGCGGATGGGGCCAGTAAGCGCTAACAATTTTGGTGAAGCCGTACTAATCGGCATGGTTCGAGGAGCAGTTTGGAGGAGGAGTCACAGAGGATCGAATGCCCATCTCGAGACCTATCTCGACATTTGTGACACCATCAAGCAGAATGGGGTGCCACAAGACACAATCCGGATGCGTATGTTCGGATTTTCTGCGAAATCAAGCAAAGGGTGGTTCAAGACCTTAGATAAATGTACAGGCATCAACAGTTGGGCATTTGCATGTGAGAAATTTCTCTCAAGTACTTTCCTCCGGCTAAAGGCACGAAGATCATAGCCGAATTTCCCACTTCTCCCGGTTAGGAGATGAATCTTTATTGAGTCGTGGGAAGATTAGGGGCCTATTGAGAAGGTGCCCTGGCATGGATTTTCGAGGGGCGGCCAGTTACACGGTTTTACGGTGACACCTCTACGAGGAGTATTGTTGGCGATCGTGGGGGTTGCCTATTGAGCAGGCGTGTAGGCGAGGCCCGGCCGCATCATAGAAGAGATGGCGGCCAGCGGTTATTAGTGGGCGATGGAGAGGACACCGGTGGTGAAGGCTGCTACGGTTGAAGGTGACTCAAAATGCGACAATATTATGGGCAGTTCACCTTGTTAAAAGCGATTTGAGAAAGAAAGGAAAGGAAAAGGCGTGGCTCGGATAAATCTTTGCCGAGTCGAGAGATAAGCGAGGGCGAGGGCGTGAATTACATAAATCGGAGGAACAACCGTCACTGGGGAATCCGTACAATCCGAACAACAGACGTCACCCAAATTTCTCGTCATGACCCGACAATTTTCAATGACCTCGCTTGAGTTTCTCGATTCGAGCGGAGTGATTCGAGAGCGAAGAAGCCGAGTCTAGAGGACATGATCAGCGGTTGGTTGTAAGCAACCAACAATTGGCAACAATCGTAATTCGTTTATAAGCAACAAGGCGGAAGATCAATCATTTGGAGTCCTTGTGGCGGCTATGGGAAAGCACATGAAGATGATGGAGAAACAAATAAGTCGGATAGCCGCACAGAGAATGGGCGGCCTGAAGTCGGGCCGATTCCGAGTGTCTGAGTAAACCCTAAAAATCAACATAATGCCATTCAATTGAGGTGGGCGAGCTTATCAAAGTCACGAGGAGACAAGCGGTGAAAGCGGACAAAGGGAAAGAATCTCGCGACCGAGCTCGCGACCATGAGCCTACCGCGAGAATATAGCGGAGTTCGCGGCGGCTCAGCAGGCGCAACAAGTCAAGCGCCCGCGACATGTCGATCCGGGACCTAGCGGCGACCTAGCGGCGCCGCGAAATCGTCTGAAGGTTGAGCGGTTAGCGCGAAAGCGCCGCGCCCGCCATGACGAAGGAAGATCATGTACATGTTCCTAGCGACGCGCGCAGCGGTCGCGAGAATCATGAAGGGCGGTTGTGAAGAAATTTCCGGCGTCGTGCCTCAATTCCGTTTCAAGCCGTTTAGCGAGCCTGGCACGATGAGAAGTTGACGAGGTTCATGGAGATGTTCAAAGGTGCACATCAATATTCCTTTACTTGATGCGCTTGAGATATGCGGGTTACGTTAAGTTTACGAAGGATGCCGTTGCCGATAAAAAGAAGCTTGGGAAATTGAGGCGATAAATGCATCTCAAGAGTGCGATCTTTGTCTTTAAAAGAAGTTGCCGCTCAGCGAAAGATCGAGCGGCTTCACCATAGCATGTGTCATCGGAGGACGGACATTCTCTAAGGTTACGTGTGATTTGGGGCAAGCATCAATCGATGCCGTTGTCCATTTTAACCGATTGGAGATTGGGAGATCAAGCCGACCACCATAGCTCTTCGGATGGCGAGACACATCGGTGACTTATCCGAAAGGGATAGTGGAAGCGTGCTCGTGAAAGTTCGAGATTTCATCTTCCCGGTGATTTCGTTGTTCTCGACATGCGGAGGATGGGAATACACCTCTTATTCTCGGGCGACCATTCCTAGCTACGCGAGCATTGATGAGCGTGCGAGATGGAATCTCACCTTTCGAGTCAGCGGCGAGGAGATGAAAATCTCTATATATGATGCTATGAAGCGGCTGACGAGAAGACCATGGAAGATTGTCGAGTTATAGGCATTGTCACCCACTCACTTTCAATCGAGTTGATCCGATAGAGTTTTGTATCACAGAACTCGATTTTCTCATATGAGACCTTGATGAGGCGTGTGATGAGATTTTAGAGTATCTTGAGTCAATCGATGAAGTCGAGGCCCTCCCAGCAGTCGGTGCCTTATTTGGATGTGAGGAAGCCGATTGGAGGAGAGGGCGCTGTGGTGAAGAAGGAAGAGACTACAGAAGATGGAGTTGAAAGAGTTGCGGACCACTGCGGTATGCCTTCTTGGCGGCGATGAGACATGCCGGTGATAATATCTTGACTTTGGTGATGAGGAGACCTGCGATGGTTGTCTTTGAGCGGTACAAGTCTGCGATTGGGTGGACGATTTACGATATCGAAATCGACCCCTCGATGCGCATGCGGATCTGTTGGAGAATGAATACAAGCGAAGGTGCAACCTCAGCGCCGATTGAATCCGGCAATGCAAGAGGTCGTCGGAAAAGAAGTGTTGAAGCTCTTAGGCGCGGGCATGATCTATGCCATATCCGGCGGCGAGTGGGTTAGCCCTACTCAAGTGGTATCGAAAGGGGTATCACGGTGATCGAGAGGCGAGACAAGCGAGCTTGTGGCAACAAGACTGCGTAACGGGATGGCGGTTTGCATCGACTATCGTGCTCACGAACACGCCCCGAGGAAAGACCATTTTCCCCGCCTTTATTGATCGGATGTTGGACGGACTAGCGGGTATGAGTTCTCTGTTTTCTCGATGGATATTCGGGTACAATCAGTTGCCATCGCCTCAAGATCGGACCTGACGGCGGCGTTCACTTATCCGTATGGAGTTTTCGCCTATAGGCGAATGCCGTTTGGATTGTTCAATGCTCGACCACGTTCAAGGTGCATGATGTCCATTTTCCATGGGTTGATTGAAAATATTATGGAAGTCTTTATGGACGACTTTTCCGTGTTTGGCTCTTCATTCGACCATTGTCTCCATAACTTGTCACAAGTCTTTGCAAAGGTGTGAGGAGGCGAATCTTGTTCTCAATTGGGAGAAGTGCCATTTCATGGGGAAGGAAGGTATCGTGCTTGGTCACAAAGTCTCGGCAAAGGTTTGGAAGTGGATCGAGCAAAGATAGTAGCTATCGAAACTACCTCCGCCTACAAATGTCAAATCGGTGAGGAGTTTTCTCGGTCATGCGGGTTTTATAGAAGGTTCATCAAGGATATCTCGGCGATCACGAAGCCATTGTGTGGATTGCTCGAGAAAGATATGAAGTTCGTGTTCACGAAGGAGTGTTTGGGCGTTCGAAATTGAAGTTAGCCACGATCTCGACTCGGTTTGGTCTCACCTGATTGGAGTCAACCGTTCGAGTGATGTGTGATGCGGTGATTGGGCAGTCGGTGTTGTTTTGGGGCAGAAACGAGACAAGCTTTTCCGAGTCATCTATTATGCAAGTAAGACTCTCGACTCGCTCAAATGAATTACACCACCACGGAGAAGGAATTACTTGCGTGGTCTATGCTTTCGATAAGTTTAGACCTTATTTGGTGGGCACCCACACCATCGTACCTTCGACCATGCCGCCATTAGGTCATCCATTCGCCAAGAAAGATTCGAAGCCGAGATTGGTGAGATGGATCCTCCTTCTTCAAGAGTTCGACATGGAGATCAAAGATAGAAAGGGTTGTGAGAATGTGGTTGCCGACCACTTGTCGCGATTGGAGAAGCTTGATCGAAGGAGAGGATAGGAAGATTGGCATAAAGAGAACTTCCAGACGAGCACATCTTGAGCGTCATCGATCACACACCATGGTACGCTGATTTTGTCAATTACTTGGTGATTGGAGTTTTACTCCATCGCAAAGGTCATTTGAAAAAGTTTCTCCACGATGTTAAGTTCTATTATTGGGACGATCCTCGTCTCTACCGATGTGCCGATGGTTTGATCGTCATTGCGTTCCCAAGGCGAATGGGAGAACATAATCCACGAGTGCCATAGTTAGTTGTTGGAGGCCATTTTGCGTTAGAAGACTGCTGCAAAGATTTGCCCCGATGGATTCTTTTGGCCTTCGATCTTCAAAGATTGCAAATCTTTTATCAAGAGTTGTGATCGTTGTCAAAGAGTGGGGAATGTCACTAAGAAAGACGAGATGCCACAGAAAACCATCATGGAGGTGGAACTATTTGACGTATGGGGGATCGACTTCATGGGTCCGTTCCCCATATCTTGTGGCTACACGTACATTCTACTTGCTGTGGAATATGTTTCCCGTTGGGTAGAGGCGATTCCCACTGTCACGAACGACTCGAAGGTAGTGATCAAGTTCCTTTACAAGAACATTCTGACTCGATTTGGAGTTAGAGGCGTTGATCGGTGATGGGGATCGACTTCAATAATAAGTGGCTAGCAACGTTCTAGCCAAATATGGTGTGAAGCATCGAGTCACCTCCCTACCATCCACAAGCAAGCAGGCGGTGAGCTCGCCAACCGAGAGATCAGCGATTCTAAAGAAATCGGTTGTTCAATTGCAAGGATTGGGCCAAGCGGTTGGATGATGCTCTTTGGGCTTAGGACTGCGTACAAAGCTCCCATCGGACTATCTCCATATCAAATGGTATTTGGTAAATCCCGCCATTTACTGGGTTGAATTGGAGCACAAAGCATATTGGGCGACGAGGAGAATCAACATGGATTTCAAGGAGGCGGTATGATGATAAGTGACCAAGCTGTTGGAGCTTGACGAGTGGAGGAATGAAGCTTTCGAGAATTCTCGGATATCAAAGAAAGAGCTCGAAATTTCACGACCTCCACATTCGTGCCAAAGGATTTTCGCGGTAATGAAGTCTTACTTTACAATGCTCGACTCAAGTCTATTCCAGGAAAACTCAAGTCGAGATGGTGGGGCCATATATAGTTTACCGTGCGTTTGCAATGGGAGTTCTGAGCTCCTAGACTCGGGGCAACATTTTTAAAGTGAGCGGCAAGATACCTCAAATCCTACTTCAAGTCACACCGACCAGAAGTCAAGGTGACCAAGCTCAACGAACCATGATAAGAGGTACCGTCGAGCTAGCGGCGATAATTCTAACCTTGGTTGGGAGGTAACCCAACCAGTTTACATGCTTCTGCTTTTGTTGTTTTCGTTTTGTTTTTGGTTGTGTTTCTTTGTTTGTGTCGTGTTTCGTTGTTTTGTTAGATCCCAAAGTTTAATAGCTTTCTTTAAAAAAAAAAAAAAAAAGTACCTAGCGACCACCCTAGCGACCGCGAGGTCGCAAGGGGTGGCCGCGAGAAATTGGGCAGAACGTTTTTTGTCTGAGCGACAGAGCTCGCGGCCAAGTTCGCGATCGCGAGCTCGACCGCGAGATCCGTCGCGACCCGCGTCCTGACCCGCGCCCGCTTCGTGACCCACGTTTTAACCCCTATTTTTACCCAAGCTTGTAAACACACACACACACACACGTTTTTTCTGAAAAAAAACAACCACACACCCTCAAGCACCCAAAGCACCTCTCTTCCCCAATTTTCTTGCATTTCTCCACCAAATCCACTCAAGGTATGCTATATTTGTGTCATTCTTCATGGGTTTACGTTTATTGAGCATGATTAGGAAGGATTTGTTCCATTTATCCTCTTGAGGTGGATTTAATTAAATTTGAGAAACTAGGGCTTATTTTGTTAGATTTGTGTGGTGTTTGAGCATGATTTGTCCAATGATAGGTTTATTCACGTTTATACACGTATATTGTTTGTCTAATGTGCCTACATTGTTGATTTGGGTTAATAATTTGTGAAATAGCCTTGAAAGCGATTCTGCTACGTCTTGCGACCGCTCTTTTCTCGTGTTACGAATCGGTGAGGAAAATACTTCTCGAGGAACTTACGGTGAAGTTGTGCCCGTGGTCACACTTCCAACGAGCAAGGTGTATAGCCATTCTCTTGCCCCGTCATGCGAGAGAAGGGAATGATACTAATCTCATACTCTCCAAAGTTTTCATTGGCGCGGATAGTCCCACACGTCATCTCGAAGTCTTGTAAATGCCTTTGTGGATCCTCCACGGGCATGTCACTGAATCGGGGGAGGATTTGGATGAAGGAATGCTTCATCTCCCAATTGCCATTGATCGCGGGCAAAGTGATGCCCGTTGGCCTCAGGTTCTGGTTGTTAGGGAACACCATTTCCCTCAATGTCCGCTCTACTTGCGGTTATTCACCCATCGTATTGCCCTCTGGGTTTCCTTTTGGGTTAGCAGCCCTCGCTGCTTGTCGTGCCCTCCGTACTGCTGCTCTCCTCCGCCTTGCGTGCTTCTCGATCTTAGGATCGTACAAAAGCTCTCTGTTCTCTCCTGCAAGGTTAGGTCGTAGCATACAATAAAGAAAGCAATATAAACTCAAGAAATAGAGATACTACTGGAATGCGCAACTCCCCGGCAATGACGCCAATTTTGACACGCTGTCGTTTAGCGTTCAAAATAAATTTATAACCTATTGCCCATCACAGGCGTAGCCAGCGATAAGTATAGGGTCGATCCCACGAGGAGTTGGTGTAGCAATCTCGATGTCACGATGTCACTTAAAAGGAATGAGAGTAGTGTAATTATCTTGATCACTATGGTAAGACTAAGTAACACGAAATGAACTCGAGGAAATATCAAATATTAAAGCGAGTGCGGCTCGAGCAACAACTTGGTGAAGGCGATTAACACTCGATCATAGGTGCAAAGATTTTCACTACATGACATGCATCAACCGGTTATAAGAGACATACGCCGTGACCCGTTGTCGCGCGTCACGCCCACGACGCACCCCTCCAAATCCATCCTTTCTGTGTAAAGAAATACAAGGGACACTCTATGCAAACTATCTAACTCGTAATGCCCACGCACGAGGACACCTCGGTACATGCAAGCCTACAAGCAGCGTTATGATCTAGATAGACCCTGTATTAGCAAAGGCATCTGCTAGGACTACTCCAACTCGCCCACACGGTCGTATTATTTGGGATGCGGGACACCCGATGTTGGATTTGTATCTTGAAAGCAGTTTGGTTGAGCTTGTATACAATGTTTCTGTTACCACTATTACAATCTCCTATCCGATTTGAATACTTGATTGCATATATACGTGTCCCTTATCTCATATATAAGTTAGATCATACGGTGTGTGAAGATCACGTAAGTGCGTATGATTGGTCAAGCTTAATGAGATATAAAAGTTTCACGGTGAGGCGACTTAAGGACGAGTTGTCGGTTTAGGCTGCAGATAGATAAGAAGTGACTTGACTTTGTTGCTTGTCTATCTTGATGCGTCTCGATGTATTGAAGGATCACGGTGAGATGTGTTCTTCTTTCGACCATCGTGAAGAACCAAGATCTCGGTGACTTACGATGATCTAAACCTCGATAAGGTATTAGGTGAGTATGAGTTCTTGACCATCACTTTGACTTGTTATGAGTGAGGTTATATGTTCTAACCAATTCTCCGCATCTTGGGTGGTGGCGATCTTGTATGTCACGCTAGTTATCATGTCAGTCACCGTATCCGTTAAGGATGATGGCGTCCCTTAAGGAGCTCAAAGGTTTATTGTACTAAACCCTGCGAGTTGAGTTAGCTCAAGTACAATAATAAGGTTGAGTGGTACTACTTAAGAAATGAAGTTATTAATCGTTTTAGCGATCGATTGCTATAAATGATTAATGGACGTTCGATATCTTAAATCTGAGGATTCGTAATGTCTAAGTGCAAGCCCGACTCAACTTCGGTAATAAAGGGTAAGTCAACATTCTTTCTCTAGTGGCATGATCGAATGTTTATAAATTAATTTATGTTCTGGTGAACATAAGATAATTAATTTATTTGAGGCCATCTTTATTCCTTGCATTTGATCCTGGTGGCCCATCCGTGCCCATAGCTACAAGAAAATCGGCCCCTATGTGCTCTCAAAGGAAAGATTTTATTCTATTTATCCCACAAGGATATAATTATATTTATGGTATATGCATAGATCATTTCCATATAAGATTATGGTAATAATCACGAGTATGAAAATAATCACGAGTATGGAAATAATCCTAAGATTATGGTAATATTCCATATAGGATTATGGTAATATTCCATATAGGATTATGGTAATATTCCATATAGGATTAAGGTAGTGCATTATAAATATAAGGTATGAGATAAAGTCTAGGTTAATGCACACATCATTAACACATAATTTTCGAGAATTGTGGGTTCAACCCAAGAGAAGTTTTCGAAAATAATTGAGAGATTTTGGGTGATTTTCAAGCATTCTCCATAGATCGTCCTCACTCGGCGTTGGAGATTGGGCAGCGGGATACAGATCCGGAAGGTCAAAGCACGAGTCCGATCCGTTCGATCCGTTCATCTCGTTCCATCGACCTCTTGAGATCCAAAGGTAAACACGTGAAAACCCCAACGTGTTGCGATTTAATTATATAGCGCATGCTAGGTTTATAATCAATGTATGGTGAATTAAACACCAAGATGGATCCTCGGGCGAGGTTAACATCGTTTTCCTACATTGGTATCGAGCACGGGATCGAATCTTGGCTCATTGGATTAATTCGCGTTTGATTATTACGTGCGTTATTATAATTGTGGATTTGTCGTTCATCGTGGCTCGTTTGTTTTGTTGGTTTTGTTTTACACCACGAGAAAATCCGTGGTTAGATTAGATTTTATTATGTAAATCTTATCGTAAAAGAAGAACGAGCGAAAGAGCGAAGAAGCGAAAGCGACGGGAAAAACGGTAGCTCGGCAATCATACGGGCGGTATCTCGCGAGTGAGCCTCGCGGTCGCTAGGGCGATCGCGAGGCGCGGCGGCGAGGCGTCGCGTTCGCGCACGAGATCTCTGGAGCCACGCGAGCAATCGGCGATCGGCGATCGCGGTGCGGCCGCGAAGCAGCGGCGGCGAGCTAGCGGGCGGCAGGCGCGCGTTGGCGGCGGCGACCGGCGCTTGCGGCGAACTTCGCGGTCGCGACTTTCGGCGGCTGGCGGCGGCGTCTCGGCGAGCGTTCGGCGCTCGGGAAAACGCGCGCAGCGTGCTCGACGGGTCGTGGTCGCCGCGACCGCGAGGCAGCCCGCGAGGACGCAGCAGGCGGCGGCGAGGTCGGGCGCGGTGGGCTTTGCCCAGCGCGCCCGGACATTTGGGCCGACCCGGCCCGGACCCGTTTTCGATTTTCCGGCCCGTGCCCGCACGCGAGGCCCAATTGTTGAATCGGTCCGTGCCCGCACGCGAGGCCCGTTTTGAAGTTTAATTGTACTTTGTAAATCTATGTAATAGATTAGATTTAAATGTCTGGGTTTCACGATTGGGCGCGATGAGCGTTTTATTTTATTTTATCGTTCATATGCATGTCGTGGATGTTTAAATTATGCGGTAGCATGCTATGTATGTTTATATTACGTTGACAAACCTTTAAGTGTTTTACGTAATTGGATGCGCATAGTAAGCATGCTAGGTTTATCGCGTTTATCAAGCATTTTTAGAATTACTGCGAGCATGTTTTACATGTTGAGTTCTATAGAAAAGCATGCTAGGATTACGTGATCTCGCATGGACAAACCTTTTGAATAAAAAGACTAAGCAAGCAACCCGACAAATTAATTTTTCAAATTAAAATGTCAAGACCTCCACTTTTGATCTCTAAACAAAGTGAGACATGCTTGTGAGTGGCGCCCACACGCGTGGCTTGCTTGCTTGTTTATCATAAGTTTGTTAGATGAGATTTCTAAATAAAACTTTTAAATCTATTGAGAAGTGGGAGTTTCATGTGGCGTCCACACGCGTGGCTTGCATGTGCGATTTTCATAAGTTCTCTAGAGATAGATATAAAATGAGATAACAAAAGAATTTGAATTGAAGCGGTATGGTCCGAGTGGTATACCAATTCTAAGAATTCATTTCTCACGTTAAAATTGTGGTCGATGCTTAGACATCACCTCAAGTACAACTTCCATGAAGTCCCTTCTTGCGATAGTGATGTGGTCTAGTAAGGTCCAATCATTAATTTCATTTGTCATAAGGATAAGTTGACATGGATTGAAATTAAGCGACTAAAAGGTATATTTTAGTCCGTCGGGGGTTCATGTATGGCGCCCACACGCGTGGCTTGCATGTGGAATTCCTTGGGCGATTGGAGGTTTCAATTAATATTGTTTTATCAAAAGGTTACAATATTATTGTTCACGAATTTTTGCGATCGTATGCTTATGTGTTTTACATTATCGTTTGAGATATGTCTCTTACGCCGATTATCAATATGCTGCACAAAATCCGTTATCCGGTCCAAATTTTATCGAGTGGAAGCGAAACATGGAATATGTTCTTATCATTGAAGAACACATGTTTGTTCTCACTACTCCTAAACCCGATGCCCTTCATCGACGATCGACTAATGAGCGGCGAGTCGGCGGACTTTGGAATAAGTCAAACAATATGGCTAAATGCTATATGATGACTACGATGTCCAAAGGCTTGCAGTGCGACATCGATCGATGGTGACGCGACGATATTTGGTCAAGTCTCGAGGTAAGTTTGGGCGGTCGGATCGGACGATCGCTTCCACACAATGAGAGAAATCTTGGCGTGTAAGATGGAAGAAGGAAGTTCGGTCCATGAACATGTCTCCCATGACTCATCTCATGGATAGTCTTGATCGGTTGGGAGGAGGTATTGACGGCGAAGCCAAGGTCGATATCATCCTCAATACATGCCCAAGTCTTTTGAGAACTTTCGCGTGAATGCGATCATGAGCAAGACCGAGTTTACATAGTCGGTTGCTTAATGATCTCGTTCTTTGCGGAAGGAGTTATGGGAAAAGGAGCACATGCTCTTGCTAGCACATCTAAGGGCCCAAAATTTTCATCGCAAAATGGAAATAGAAAAGGGGTGCCAAAGGTGGTAGAGGCGAGGCAAATAGTGGGAGTAATGGGAACAGAACATGGTTGCCAGGAGGCAGAAGAAGCGAAGGAGAAGGCAAGTGCTTCAAGTGCGGTAAGACGGGCATTGGAAGGCAGTGCCCTATGCTCGAGGCTCAAGGTACT
The DNA here is from genome assembly GCA_036937905.1 of Salvia rosmarinus. Lineage (NCBI taxonomy): Eukaryota > Viridiplantae > Streptophyta > Magnoliopsida > Lamiales > Lamiaceae > Salvia > Salvia rosmarinus. The sequence continues at coordinate 68,120 of JAODLM010000506.1, forward strand.
GGTTTGCTTTAATGTGAAACATGTTTAGCGACTTGTTCTACCCATTCTTGGGTAGTAGATACTGGTATAGCCGATCATGTTTGTTACACCTGCGGGTTCTGCGGACAAGGGGCTGTTTGATGGCGAGATAACGATCTCCATGGGCAACGCGCGAAAGTCAAGTTGCAGTTGGAGATGTTCTTTATGTTTTGGAACAACAGTTTTAGTTTTGAAAGGCGTTTTATATGTGCCGGATTTTCGGTGGAACCTTGTTTCTGTTTCAAATTATTTACTCATGGATATTCATTATTTTTGATAGTGGTGTTTCTATCATAAGAAATGACGAAGTTATACGTGTTGGCACTTTATATAATTAAGCTTTATACTATTTACGCAAAACATAATACCTATAACTATGTTGCATCTTCATCAAACCCTAAAAGAGAAAGTTTTCTTGAAGATGACTCTACTTTTCTCTCGGCATCTTAGATTAGGTCACATCAATCTAAATAGGATCCAAAGGCGGCTAAGAATGGGCGTTGGGTAATCTCACGGTTACTGGTTCGGTCTGCGAATCTCGTATAGAAGGTAAGATGTCACTGCACCTTCAAAGCGAAGGGTTATAGAGCCAAAGAAATGTTGGAGTTAGTCCATTCGACTGTGTGGACCGATGTCCACACAAGCTCGTGGAGAATGCAGTATTTTGTCACTTTCATTGACGATTACTCAAGTGCGGATACATATACCGCTTCACCGCAAGTCCGAATGCTTTGAAATTCAAAGAGTTTAAGGAGGAAGTGGAGGCGAAGCTAGGTAAGAGTATCAAGTCATCTGCGGTCCGATCGCGGTGGCGAATACCTCGATAACGAGTTTATGGACTATCTAGTGAAGTGTGGGATTACATCCAACAAGACTTCACCGGCACACCACTGACAAAATGGTGTGTCGGGCGAAGAAATAGGACTATTTTGGAAATGGTTAGATCTATGATGAGTTATGCTACATTGCCTATTTCGTTACGGGGATATGCCTTAGAGACGGCGGCATACTTGCTAAATCTAGTACCGCCCAGTCGGTCGAAAAGATCCCTTTCGAGTTGTGGTTTGGGCGAAGCCGGTTTAAGCCACATAAGGATATGGGCGATCCGGCACATGTCTTTGAACAAGAAGGCGACAAGTTGGAGGCTAGATCCGACGCAAGGCTGTTTATTGGCTATCCTAGAGGAGCGAAGGTGGTTTATTCTATAGTCCCAAGGATCGAAGGTCATTATTAGCACTAATGCTCGATTCTTAGAAGAGGACTACATGAAAATCATAAGTCAAAGTTGAAATCATTCTTCAAGAATTAGAAGATGATCGTATTCCACCACCGATTAGGCCAAAGGTGCGAGATGTCGAGTCTAGTGGGAGGGATCGACACGGATACTTCAAGAAATTGAAGTGGGTCGAGTTCATTTGGAGATACCGACCGCATAAGTGGTACCTACACGCAAGTTGTGCAAGTTAGAGAACCACAAGTATCTCGCACCCACCGTTGCCATTGTGCTGTAGAACCTCGTCGTGAGTGGGAGGGTTGTTCGTCAACCCGAGCGATTTATGTTCGTGGGTGAATCTTGGTTTGGTCCCGCAGAGACGAACATGCAATAATCGACCCATGGACATACAAGGAGGCGATCAAGATATTGATGCAAGATCATGGCACACCGCTATGGACTTAGAAATGGAGTCCATAACGGCTATGGATGTATATGAAAGACACCTCTACCGGATGGCAAGGAAGCCATAGGTAGTAAGTGGATATCTGAGAGGAAGAGATTAGATGGAGAGGTTTGACTTTTAAAGCCGTGCTTGTGGCGAAAGGGTACACTCGATTGAGGGCATCGATTTCGATGAGACCTTTTCACCTGTAGCAATGCTCAAGTCCATCGAATTCTTCTAGCCATAGCAGCCCACATGAACCTAGAGGTTTGGCAAATGGATGTTAAAACCGCTTTTCTAAGCGGTTACCTTGAGGAAGGTAGAGACATCTATATGCGAAAGAACTGAAGGTTATGTGGTAAAGGTGAAGAGCATCTAGTATGGAAGCTTAAGAAGTCCATTTATGGACTTAGCGAACCTCCGATCATGGAACTTACGCTTTGACGAGGTGGTAAAGTCCTATGGATTTACCAGTTGCCTAGCGAGAGTTGTGTGTATCGGTTAGATGTCAACGGTGATGTGGTATTTCTTGCACTTTATGTAGATGACATCCTTCTAGTTGGCAACAACGTGAAGTTATTATCGGGCGTAAAGAGTTGGCTATCCGATCGATTTCAAATGAAAGACTTAGGAGATGCGTACATTCTTGGGATCAAGGTTTACCGAGATCGCAAGAAGAAAATGTTGAGCTTATCTCGGTGTCTTACATTGATATCGAATTACTCGCTTTAGTATGCGAGACCGCCAAGAAAGGATTGCTACCTTTCGGACATGGCGTTCCTTTATCAAAAGCAGTCACCTATATTTGCAAAGGAGATAGAGGAAATGAGACAAGTTCTTACGCTCAGCCGTAGGAAGTCTCATGTACGCAATGCTATGCACGAGACCCGATATACGCTATGCGGTAGGCATAGTAGCTAGATATCGATCTAACCTCGACAAGCTCATTGGACTGCGATAAAGCATATACTCAAGTACACGAAAAGGACTCGAGATTATAGGCTAGTTTACCATGCGAGATAGTCTAATGCCTTTGGGTTACACTGACTCGATTTCCAAGCCGACCGTGATGAGAAAAAGTCGACCTCGGGCTATGTGTTTACCTTGGGAGGTGGAGCCGTATCTGGCGGAGTGCAAGCGGCGATGCATTGCGGACTCTACCATGGAAGCCGAATATGTAGCGGCGGAGGCTTCTAAGGAGGCTGTATGGTTCAAGAACTACCTCATGGATCTAGGTGTGGTACTGGTTTGCCCAAGAGTATCATAGTTTCTTGTGATAACTCGGTGCGATGTGGCAAACTCGAAGGAACCACGGACCCACAAGGCGACAAAACACATAGAGAGAAAGTACCATGTCATACGAGAAATCGTTAGGCGAGGTGACGTCTTGATTGAAAAGATTGATACGACGGAAAATCTAGCGGATCCATTCACGAAGAGCCGCCGCAAAAGTCTACGATGAACACGTTAGAGGACTTGGATTTGCTTGATGGCACCCACTTAGAAAGGAAACTTTTGTATAAGTGGGAGAAGCAAAGTGATGGTTGTTTGTAATAGCTAGTAGAAAGACACATTGTATACTAAAAGTTTGCTTTAGTATAAGTGGGAGATTGTTGGATTTGTATCTTGAAAGCGGTTTGGTTGAGCTTGTATACAATGTTTCGTTACCACTATTACAATCTCCTATCCGATTTGAATACTTGATTGCATATATCGTGTCCCTTATCTCATATATAAGTTAGATCATACGATGTGTAGAAGATCACGAAGTGCCGTATGATTGGTCGAGCTTAATGAGATATAAAAGTTTCACGGTGAGGCGACTTAAGGACGAGTTGTCGGTTTAGGCTGCAGTATAGATAAGAAGTGACTTGACTTAGTTGCTTGTCTATCTTTATGCGTCTCGATGTATTGAAGGATCACGGTGAGATGTGTTCTTCTTCGACCGTCGTGAAGAACCAAGATCTCGGTGACTTACGATGATCTAAACCTCGATAAGGTATTAGGTGAGTATGAGTTCTTGACCATCACTTTGACTTGTTATGAGTGAGGTTATATGTTCTAACCAGATTCTCCGCATCTTGGGTGGTGGCGATCTTGTATGTCACGCTAGTTATCATGTCGAGTCACCGTATCCGTTAAGGATGATGGCGTCCCTTAAGGAGCTCAAAGGTTTATTGTACTAAACCCCGCAGTTGAGTTAGCTCAAGTACAATAATAAGGTTGAGTGGTGCTACTTAAGGAAATGAAGTTATTAATCGTTTAAGCGATCGATTGCTATAAATGATTAATGGACGTTCGATATCTTAAATACGGGATTCGTAATGTCTAAGTGCAAGCCCGACTCAACTTCGGTAATAAAGGGTAAGTCGACATTCTTTCTCTAGTGGCATGATCGAATGTTTATAAATTAATTTATGTTACGAAATTTGAACATAAGATAATTAATTTATTTGAGGCCCATCTTTATTCCTTGCATTTGATCCCGGTTGGCCCATCCAGCCCATAGCTACAAGAAAATCGCCCCTATGTGCTCTCAAAGGAAAGATTTTATTCTCTTTATCCACAAGGATATAATTATATTTATGGTATATGCATAGATCATTTCCATATAAGATTATGGTAATAATCACGAGAGTATGGAAATAATCACGAGAGTATGGAAATAATCCTAAGATTATGGTAATATTCCATATAGGATTATGGTAATATTCCATATAGGATTATGGTAATATTCCATATAGGATTAAGGTAGTGCATTATAAATATAAGGTATGAGATAAAGTCTAGGTTAATGCACACATCATTAACACATAATTTTCGAGAATTGTGGGTTCAACCCAAGAGAAGTTTTCGAAAATAATTGAGAGATTTTGGGTGATTTTCCGAAGCATTCTCCATAGATCGTCCTCACTCGACGTTGGAGATTGGGCAACCGGGATACAGTCCAGAAGGTCAAAGCACGAGTCCGATCCATTCGATCCGTTCATCTCGTTCCATCGACCTCTTCAGATCCAAAGGTAAACACGTGAAAACCCCAACGTGTTGCGATTTAATTATATAGACGCATGCTAGGTTTATAATCAATGTATGGTGAATTAAACACCCAAGATGGATCCTCGGGGCGAGGGTTAACATACGTTTTCCCTACACCCGACACCTTAATCCAATTATTACTTGCAATCCTCCCTTGCCCACTATGTTATTCGCGACTAACACACCGAGTTTGGTTAAGTTATATATTGCCCAAGACCTAGTGCTTCGGGAACACACACATGCAGATCGTAATGCCCTACTTAGACCTCTCGAGTTATATTAATCATGCTTCACTTCGTTATGCCCAAACCAGAATAAAGACTTAGCTAGACATAAAATAAACAAACATGCAACTGATAATTGAGATCATAATAAAAAGGGAAACAACTTACTAATACTTGAATGTAATAAGTGGCGAGCCCAAAGTGCCAAGAAAAAAACATCTGGCTTAAATATAAAAGAGTTTGCCGAATGGACTTAATGTATGGTGGTGATGGTGAATCGATGCTAAGAAAATGAGAGCGAGAGTCGGGAAGAGACGCAAGTCGCGCCTTCATCCATATATATAGCTAGAGAGATCGGTGATGGTTTATGGCCCATGGGTGGACCATCCGCTAGGGTTTTTTGTTGATCGACTTTGTTTCCTTGTCGAGACGGATTTGAGGTGATCTCCTCTGGATTTTATGAGATTGACCTCGCCGCCTTCTTTCCGGATTTAGCGAGATTAATACGATCCTGCGTATCTTGCCCATCGCCTCTCTCTTCGTCTTCTCTTGCCCAATATTTATCTTCTTCTTCCTTCTTCCTCCTTCTTCCTCCTTCTTCCCTTGCGCTTGCCCATCAGCTAGCCTCCGTATTGCCCATTTTGCCTCTGCCTTGCCTCTGCAGACCATTGTGTCCTCCCAGACACAAAATATAACAAGAAAGACACAAAAGACTCGATCTAGACCTAGACAAGACACAGAAACAGAGCACAAAACTTGGGCTCGTCAGCACTCTCTCCAGGTAAATCCCCAAACTTAGGTAGCACTTGAATTAAACCAGGTCGTATTTCAGTATTTCCATTGATAGTAGGCAGAACGATGCACAACAGACGATTGCTCCTATGGCGGCCTAATTCCTTTATCAGATGAACTCTTGGCTGATTAGGATTCATAATGTGCCTCTCGTCACCCATTGGAACTTCAACTATATGTTCAACTACAGAGTCTAGTGAATTTGATCTAGCACCCTTCTTTAACTCCTTGGTTCTTTTTTTTCAATCTTCGTGCAGTCTTCTCGATCTCTGGATTAAAAATTAATTCACCTGTACAAGAAGAACGAGGCATAAACTAGAATAAAATAGCATAAATAAAAATGGCAAACCAAAATTAGAGTAATCATCCTTTGTTTAAACCAATCCCGAAGAACGGCGCCAAAATTTGGTGCGTCGCATTTTCACCAAAAATAATCGTGGCAAAAGTCGGTATGCCCAAACGGACAGCGAGAAGCAAAATAATCGTGACGGACGGTAGGTATATCCAAAGCCGCAGACGAGAAGAAGCAAAATCGTCTCCCAAGGACCGACGAGAATTCTCCTAAACTTTAGACCTACAATGTAACCACGAATAAAATTGAGATTACTAAAACTATGAATTATTAAATAAACAATAAATAGAAAAGGAATTGAATTTTGATAAAAGAGAATAAATTTTAGAAAGGTAACAAATGCGTGAAGATATTACTCGCAACTAATTAATTCCACCCTAGCGATATTTTGATCATCGATGCAAAGATAACTTTAACTCATATAATAAATCGGTTATGACCACGAAGGCGCTCGACGCGATCTTATCTCTCCTTAGCTTCTCGATAATTAGGAAGACGCTTCACAAGCTGTAGTAACCGAAAATCTTTTAGTTTAATTAGAGATTAATAAAGTATAATTAGGGCTTAAAAGCCATTTAATTCATAGAAATTTATAAAGGGCGATATAATGAATTATTAATCGATAAAATTCGATTAGTTCTTAATTGAAGAATATGAAATTAGAAAATGAAGAGATTAATTAGAAATGAGTTTTATTATGATAAAATATGAATTATGTGATTATTAATGTGTGTTTGAATGAAAAATGTTATTAAATAGAAATTTTACTATGAAATGCATTAATTATTTTGCATGTTAATTTCCTAATAAATTGAGATGAATTATTGTTCAAGCTATTAATTGGCATGAATAAAATATTTTATTATTATTATTTAGTGATGAAGGAATTATTTGTTATAATTTTCAAAATTTTAGGAATTTAAGTGTTCTAGTTAAATTTTAATGTATGAAAGAATTTGATTTATGTTATATGAAATCAATTTCAATCATGGATATAATTTGTAGTTGTAATTTAAATTTTGTTAGAATATAGTTTCACTTATTAAAATATACTAAGGTATGACATTAGTAATTTTGGAGGTATACTTATAAATTTATGGAAATTAGTGCTTAATGTAAATGAAATGAAGATAAAATGTACATGAAATGAAAATTAATATTCTAGAATATTACAATTAACATAAGAACATCATCAACTCAATTTCTTCCCTAATTTTCGGCTCACACACACAAACACACACCAAAAAATTTAATTTTCAATTTTAATCCATATTTAAGTGGGAAATTGGTGGAAAATCACTTCAAGTAAGGTAATTCCTTTATTTAAGCAAAGTTTTCATGATTTAAATTGAAGAATATGATGTTTTATATACTTGAAGTTTTCGAAAATTATGTGAGCAAATTAAGGTTAATTTGTTTAATTTTTGTTATGTTTATTGATTTAATTATGCTTATGAAATATTAATAATATGTTCTATGGATTTAATTCATTTACTTCCTAAAGTTGATGAATTAAAGTTTTATTGTTGAACCCTAAATTTTGGTATGTGAATAATATGTCGTGTTTTAGTTAAATTAAGTTTAAATATATGTTTAGGAATAGAAATAAGCATCATATAATCAAAGAAATGAAAAATTAAATCATGTATGTTTAATCTTGAAATTTTCGAAATTGAGAGGTTGAAGGAACTTAATGTTTTTGATTTTATTTGATCCAATTAATATGATATTTGGGATCTAGAGTATAAATAATGTATAGTATGAATTTGTAGGAATTTAATATATATATATGCATAAAAACCGAAAATTCAAGAAGAAAGAGCAATGAAGAAACTTGATGTTCTTGATCTTATTTGATTAATTTGATATCATTTTTGAGATGTAGAGTAAGAATAATGCATAATATGAATTTATAAGAATTTAATGCATGAATATGAATAAAACCCTAAATTTTGAAAATGAAGGGGAATGATTGAACTTTGATTTCTTGATTTTATTTGATGTATTTGATATGATATTTGAAATATATGATAAAAATAATGCTTAAGTTGAATTTATAAGAATTTATGGACATGAGATGTGAAAACTAGAAAATTAAAGTTTAGTATAAGTTATAATTTTAGGTGATGAAATTTGGTTAAGATTTGAGTGGATTGTGGATTAATGATCATTGATGCTAAATGAGTATAATTATAAGAAATTTGATGTTAAATGGAATTTAGAGTGTAAAACTTTTGAAATTTTCTATATATATAGTTGAAGGGCATTAGGCGATTAAAGTGTAAATGAATAAGTTTAATCTTGTTTTAAGTTCCTAAATGCATGTTTAAGTATATGGTGATGATATTTGGGAGTTTGGGATGAAATTGGATGAGTTTGGATTAATTGGGCTGTTCATATTATAAACGTTACTCTTCGAAATTTCGGTAGAGATTCTTATTAATAAGACGTTTGAAATTCTAATTGGTGAACTATTGATAAGTGGTTAAGTGGATAAGAAAGTTTACTAAATTCAATAATAATTTTATGTTACAAGGATCAAGTGGGGCAAAGAAGGACATGAAGAGCGAACAATTTGAAAAGACTGAGTAAAAGTTGATTACTATCCAGGTGGGCAACTCTTCACTATTTTTTTTATGAGCGCTCAAAGAATTATTTATTTTCATATGAAAGTGCATGATTTGGAAATGAGTTGACTTGCCTATTTAAGCATATGCATTATGCCTATCTACGAGATCATAGACGACGTCGGGCTTGTGCTGGATGAGCTCCCAGTACGAGTCGTGTGTACACAAGGATGATCGGGGAGCCTTCGGGACCAATCATGGTATTGAGAGGGAGGCCTACCTCTCGGTACCTAGAAAGATGATGATATGGTATCCGTGGCGGGGAGCCTACGGACCGACACGGAAAGATTGCCGGCATAGCATGAGATAGAATGTTAAGAAGCATGCATCATGAAATGTTTTATATGTGAAAAGCTAACACAGGTTATTTCACTAAAACCCCTGTGTTAGAAATATAAGTGGCAAGTCAATTATGTTTTATGGCAGTGCCCACTGAGTACTTTTCGGTGCTCATGCCCTGCATATGTTTTCTTTATATGCAGGTTAAGCGAGGAGATGGCGGCAGAAAGGACACTGAGCTAGGGTTTTTGATCATGTACATAAATCTTTTGTCATGCCCGAGAGTTGTGTCTTCATACACAATTCTCAGCCACCTTCTCTGTTGTGCATACTCTGAATTTTTGGTTGACACCAATATGAAACCATCGCTCTTGAATGTCCTTGAACTTGGTATACTTCGATGTATATAAATATGATGGTTGTTATTGATGATCTTGTTAGAGGCTGTGAATTGTTTCAGTTGGTTTATTGTCGTTTTTGGATATTTGGACTATCCTATTTACAAAGCGAAACTCGCTAAATTTTTGTAAAACCTTGGCAACTTGAACATTTGAGTTATCTCTATTGAGAAATTATGATCTAAACTACCCCATAGTCACGACTTGTGTGCTTAATTAGCTAGTTAATTAAGTAATTAATAGTGATTACTTGATTAGTTAGTTGATTAAGTAGGCGGTCGTGACACTAACTATTACTCTAATCGATCGACAATCGAAGAGACGCGTTCTATAGGTTTAATGAATCGACAACAACATTAATAACTAGAGAAACCCGATTCAAAACCGATAAACCCCGACGTAGGATTACCGAATTAAGATTGTTATTCCTTGATCCAAGGTCAATTTACCACTAATCAAACCTAAACCACGATTACGTATGGTCGATTTAATTGGCCATTAATTAATTCCAACTCACTAAATATTGTACACTACCCAAGCGGTTGAAACAATTAAATCACAGAGAAAATAGAGAACAACAAATACTTGCATACGAATTAAAGGATAAATAACAAATTAGATCTCACATAGGAATCATGCTAGGACTTCCTTAATCGTTGTCAGAATAAAAAAGATTAACTAGAATTCATAATACAATAAAAGCAAAAGATTGAATAATCGAAGAAAAAGGAGAAAAACGACTGGAGGAATGATAAAGGAGAAATAAAATGGTTTTAAGCCAAACCAATCACATAAATTCACGTCAAAAAGCTTCTCTGCCTATAGCCTATTGTGTTGGAGGCGTAGGAAAGTATTATGTGTCTTATGTCTATGCATTCTCCAAATTGGAGGCGTGGAAAATTGTCTTCTACTAAACAACTAAAACAAATAAATATAAAGGTTAACCTAAATTAGATGGGCCGAGAAACACAAGGTCAAATATAAAAGGCTTAACAAAATAAAACAAAACCCAATTACAAATAAAAGCTTCCATAATAATAATAAGTTCTTATAATAATATTTATTCAATCTCTTGTCTTACTTTTTCTTCCAAAATAATATCAACACCTACAAAATCCACAAAATATGTAATATTAGCTTCATAAAATATGATTAAATAGATAGTAAATATTTAAACTCATCAAAATCACACAAAATATACGTATAAAATACGCCTAGTCATTGTCTTTCCAATTCTGATATTTCGGCTTTGTAAGTATTGAAAGTTTTGCTCGTCTCCTATTTAATATTATTATTGCAATTTTGGGGGACTATTCTTAAGATTAGAACGTATGATATTCATGCTTAATACATCACATTTCACCATCATTGGTGGATCAGTGGCAAGAATTCTCGTGTATTGTCTATAACTTAGCGTGATTCATTGATATTGAATGACTTGCTTATTATACAAACTTTTATGACAAGGTCAACAAAATTCACAGGTTCACATTTTATTGGTTTTGACTTTTGAGGATCATATTTAATTTCCTAAAGATTTTCCATTTTTCAAAGCACATGTTTTGATTGCTGCAGTTGATTTTGGGGTTGATAGAAATTGGGTGACCCACTTTGTATTTCATTTCCATTTCCATGGTCTTTGTTCATTTTATTTTTCTTCAATTTCAATTTTATATGTTATAGTTTAATTTTGTATCATTATCTAGAGTTTATTCCACCCAATTCGGTATACAATAATTTTTATTATTTAATTTCACTTTTATTAGTTAATAACTTCATTCGTCCACCAAACACGTAAATTTAATTTATTTTGGGGTCCCAAAAAATGTTCACTTTCCTTTTTAAACATCAACTTTACATTTTACTCTAAACCTATCCACTTATTTATAAAAATCATCCATGACCCACCTTTTACATCCACTATCCATTAATATATTCATTTATTATTCTCATGACCCATCTTTTTACATCCAGTTACTTTGCACTCATTATAATTTATTAAAACTCATACCACCAAAATCAAGAAACAATTTTGGTGGACGGAGGGAGTCATTATTAGAGTTGATAAATTCAAAGTTAGGTATGTGATTTTTAAAAAATTTAATTTTTTGAAATAAAAGTTAAACATGATGCATAATATTATTATAAATTATATTTTATAATAAATATAATAATGAATACGTTAAGATACACAAATTTATGAAACAATATTAAATCTCATCCCTTGATTTCTAAAAAAATATGATGAAAAAAAATAAAATCCACAAATATTTGAAAGAACAATAGCTGACAAAGACTCAAATATCACTTTCGCGTTAATTACCTAAATATAAGGGCATTGGAATTCAAAGAATTGTCGTTCTGATTGGGTAATTAAAAATATGATCAGGATTGTTTATACGTGTATTATAGATACTAGTATATTACGATGTGTGCGAATTAGAAGTTATAGTTTATTAAATAAATGTACTCCTTCGGTTCCCCATTTTAATTCATTTGAATTTTTGGCACGAATTTTAATAAAAATTATTGAGTATGATATGAGTGGAGTAAGGGTTCTATATTAGTGTATTATTAAATTAATTAGTGGTGGACCATAGATGATAAAAGTGTAAATAAATGGTAGTGCTGAGGATAAGAATGAGAGATAGTGATGGGCTATAACCGGTAAAAAGTGTAAATAAAGAGTATTGTTGAGAATAATAAGTAGAGAGTATGTATGGGATAGTTTCATAAATGGAATATGAAGAAAATTAGGGATGGATGAAAAGGAAACTAGGAAGAAATTTGGTGGACGGAGAGTATTATTTGTTGGTATTGCATTACTCGGAATCTTTATTGCTACTTTAAATTTTGGAATAATTGTTTAATATTGATTTATCTTAAGAAAAAAAAAACTCAGATCAAATAAAGTACCTCAATACTAAATAAATATATACACAATGCAATAAAAGTTTCATAGTGACATAATTTTTGAAGAATTGTTATCCAAAAAAAGTATCACTAAATAAAATTGTAACATCTTATAATGGGTTATTATTATATGCGTCACAAAAAATGAAAACATATCATAAAATTTAGTGATATTTGAGGGTGTATCAACTTTGTTAGTAACAAAATTTACTTACATCTTTATATGTAACAAAAGTATATAGATATATGTGTGGATGTAACCAAATTTTATTACACAAAAGATGTAACAAATTTTGTGACAAATCTCTTAGTATCACTAAAATTATATCACTACTAGACGATTTTATTACAGTGAAAACTACATATTGCTAGTTGTTACTACAACATTAGAAGACACAGTAAAAAGTATATAATGTACATAAATCGACACTATTTCTAAAATATCTCGGTTTGAAACGGCTCCATGATTTACCACCACATAAAAATCGACAAAAAGGTCAAACACGTGCTGCAAAAATCAATTAACATATTCCACATATAATGTACATAAATCGACACTATTTCTAAAATATCTCGGTTTGAAACGGCTCCATGATTTACCACCACATAAAAATCGACAAAAAGGTCAAACACGTGCTGCAAAAATCAATTAACATATTCCACATATATTTGAACCCATCCAAAAGAAAACTCAAAACGAAAAGTAGCAAATTAATGGAGACTTCTTCATTTTCTTTTGCTCTTTTCATCTTGTTACTAAATAGCTTGTGCGCAACAAATTTGAATTCTACCACAGACAAGCATGCCCTTGTTTCCTTCAAAACCTCCCTCATGTCCGACCCCCATGCTATCTTGAGCTCGAATTGGTCCGAAAATACATCAATTTGTAATTGGGTTGGCGTCACGTGTGGTGTCAAGCACCGCCGTGTCACTGCCTTCAACCTCTCTGGCTTCGAACTTGCCGGAACTGTTGCTCCACATCTCGGAAACCTTACGTTTCTTAGATATTTAGACATCAGTTCCAACAATTTCAAAGGCTTCTTACCCTCTGAGCTTTCTAATTTGCGGTGTTTGAAGGTGATGAATGTCGGAGTGAATTCATTCACCAGAGAAATACCAACATGGTTCGGAAGTTTGCCTCAGCTCCAACAACTCTATCTGCACAACAACAGTTTTTCAGGTACAATTCCTGCATCTTTGTTCAACAATTCCAAGCTGCAGGTCTTAAATATGAGTTTCAATTTAGTGGATGGGAATATTCCAAAGGAGATTGGCCATAGCTCTTCCCTCAAGGAAGTGAGGATAAGGTATAACCATTTGAGTGGGAATATTCCACAAGAGATTGGAAATGTTTCCTCCCTTGAAATATTATACTTGAGCCATAATCAGTTGAGTGGATCCATACCATTGGATATCTTCAATGTGTCTTCCATGAGAGAGATTAAAATTTCGAATAATAGCCTATCAGGTTCTCTCCCAAGTGATATGTGTAATAATGCCCCAAATCTCAAAACACTTTATCTTTGGGGGAATCAACTTTCTGGGAAAATTCCACCAAATATATGGCAATGCAGAAACCTTCAGCTCCTAAATTTATCCAGAAATCATTTCAATGGAAAAATCCCAAGTGAGATTGGGAGCTTGGGTATGCTTAGAGAATTGTACTTGGGCACCAACGATTTCCAAGGTATACACACATGACACATCTCTTTTTACATCTATATGTGATTTTATATTACTGTTGGCAGAATTTTCTTTTTTCCTTTTGGGAAAAACATGCAAATTTATAATGTATTATCGTATAAAACATTTGCAACTTTCATATAAGAAATCACAATTAATTATTGGGATGATTAGTTTTTGAATTTCGTTAATATATATATTGATAAATTAATAACAATAATTTCAGAAGGAGTTCCATAGGAAATCTTTCAAGACTACAGATATTAAAGATCAGAAGCGTCTCTCTAATGGGACATATTCCGCCAAATATATGGAAATGCAAACATCTTGAGGTGCTGGACTTATTCAACAACACTTTGAGTGGCAGCATCCCACGTGAAATTGGAAATATGAGCATGCTTAAAGTGTTAGACTTGGCATACAATCATTTCACAGTATACAATACGTGATCCTTTCTTCGTTTTATTTATGATTTCATTACATTGTTTGTAGAAAGTTCAACCTCTAGAAATTGATGCTTAATTTATAATGTCTTATCATATAAAATATTCGCAACTTTCATATAAAAATTGCAATAAATTATTGGGATGATTAGTTGTAGAATTTCGTTGATATATATATATATATATATATATATATATATATATATATATATATATTGGTAAATTAATAACAATAATTTCAGGAGGAGTTCCACTAGAAATAGGAAATCTTTCAAGACTACAGATATTAAACATCAGAAGCGCATCTCTAATTGGACATATTCCGCCAAATATATGGAAATGCAAACATCTTGAGGCGTTGGATTTATCCAAGAACAATTTGAGTGGCAGCATCCCACGTGAAATTGGAAATATAAGCATGCTTACGCACTTAGACTTGGGATACAATCATTTCACAGGTATACAATACGTGATACTTTCTTCGTTTTCTTTATGATTTCATTACATTGTTTGTAGAAAGTTCAACCTCTACAAATTGATGCTTAATTGGATTCATCACACAGATTTGACCTAATCAACAACTTTTATTTGGCAACATGCACTTTAATTTTTTTGTTATGATAACTAAAATTCTTTAGCAAATACATCCTATTAAGAAAAATAAAAGTATTTAAAATAACTACATACTTAGAGTTTAGTTAAGGACTCATGGATAGGCCTTGTGACGATTCATGGTTACAGTTCAGACGCTTTAACATTAAAATATAGCCTAAAACATTAACCAACACATCATTGTTTGCAAATTAAATTGCTTGATCATCTTTTTCTCTTTTAATGTATTTGCAAATGACACAAAAGCAAATTAAATTGTTTGATCATTAGTTAATGAATTATTGTATTACTTTGCATGTTTTATTTAATATTTTTTATCAATAGAATACATTCAATATTATTAATTGATGCATGTCTGTACATGGCAGGTGAATTACCACAAGAGATTGGTACTCTACCAATCCTCCAGTATTTTAGTGTGTTCGAAAATTCCTTATATGGGTTCATCCCATCTTCCATATTCAACTTATCAACCTTGAAGAAATTAAAACTTTCATACAATGAGTTTTCAGGTACTCTTCCTTCAGATTTGGGGAATTCACTTTTCAATCTTGAAGTGCTTCTTTTGAGTTCGAACAAACTCGATGGTCCAATTCCAAGCTCTATCACCAATGCTTCTAAACTTAACAAATTGGGAATGTCCAACAACTCCTTCAGTGGCTCCATACCAGACTTCGGTAATTTGAGACTCCTTGAGAAACTTTTCATTTGGGGAAATAATTTGATTGGAGCGGAATCCCCAACTCAGGAATTGACATTTCTCTCTTCGTTAACTAATTGTCGACATTTGAAGTACTTGGAAATATCAGAAAACCCACTGAATGGCATTTTACCTGCTTCAGTTGGGAATTTGTCCTCTTCTCTTGAGAAGTTTTTTGCGGAAAGCAACAACATCACAGGTGTCATTCCTTCTGAAATTGGAAACTTAAGCAGTTTGTTATTTATATCTTTTTCTTGGAATCAATTGAGTGGACCCATTCCACCAACAATTGGGAAAATGAAGAATCTCCAAAGACTATATCTCGATGGAAATCAATTGGTAGGGTCCATCCCTTACGAAGTTTATGGATTGAATAATTTGGGGAGTTGAGCTTTGGTAGTAACATGCTCTCGTAGGTCCAATACCTGAATGTCTGGGTGATGTTAAATCCTTGAGAATTATCAACTTAGACTCCAACCGGTTGAATTCCACCATTCCTCTAAACATATGGACTCTTACGGACCTTGTCAATTTGAGCTTGTCCTCAAATTATTTTAGCGGTGAATTGCCATCCCAACTTGGAAACTTAAAGTTAATCAACTCTCTAGACTTGTCCGTTAATCAATTTTCAGGCGATATTCCTAGCTCAATTGATGGTTGCCAATCATTAGACTTTCTCAACTTATCAAATAATTTGTTTAACGGATCTATTCCTCAATCCTTGGGAAAGGTTAAAGGTTTGACAACATTGGATTTATCTTACAATAATCTTTCTGGATCGATACCCAAGTCCTTAGAAGACCTTCCCTTTATTGTCAATTTTAATGTTTCCATCAACGAATTGGTGGAGGAAATTCCAAATGGGGGTCGTTTTGGTAACTTCACCGCTGAATCTTTTTCCCACAACTTAGCTCTCTGTGGTCCCATAACATTTCAAGTTCCACCATGCTCACAAAATCATCATAGATCAAGCTTAAGGAAATTTATGGTGCCCTCAATGATTTTAGCTGGCATTCTGGTGATTATCGTGCTCGTGCTCATAAAGATGCGCAAACAGAAAAAAGTAGCGCTCACCGCCGATATTTCACCACCAATTAATGGATGCAGAAGAATTTCTTACATAGAACTTGAACGAGGAACAAGTTGTTTTAGTGAGACCAACCTACTCGGAAGAGGAAGTTTTGGTTCAATTTTCCAAGCAACACTCTCTGATGGGTTACAAGTTGCAGTAAAAGTGTTCAACTTGGAACTACAAGGAGGAGCAAGGAGCTTTGATGTTGAAACTGCTATACTGAGCAGCATTCGACACAGAAACTTAGTCCGAGTCATTGGATGTTGTAGTAATACGGAGTTTAAAGCATTGATTCTCACACATATGCCACACGGGAGCTTGGATAAATGGTTACATTCCGACATGTGTCATCTGGATCTTATGCAGAAACTCAAAATAGCAACAGATGTCGCAGCAGGCTTGGAATATCTTCACCATGGTTATACATTCCCAGTTGTTCATTGTGATATAAAGCCCAGCAACGTGTTGCTTGACGAAGACATGACTGCTCATCTTGCTGATTTTGGTATTGCCAAGCTTTTTGAGGAGGGAAGCTGTCATCCAAACACAAACACTGGCGACCATTGGTTATGCAGCACCAGGTGATGCTAAAGTTTCCAACTTCAATTTCATCTGATTATTTTCCTAAAGTTGTCAATGTTCTTATCTAATCCTAACAAAATGATGAATGCAATTAGAGTTTGGAATGGAAGGTAAAGTGTCAACAAATGGGGATGTATACAGTTTTGGGATACTGCTGCTGGAGATGTTCACAGGAAAAAAGCCAACAGATGATATGTTTGGTGAAAAAAGGAGCTTAACAAAGTGGGTAAGTGAAGCATTACAAGAAAATGCAGTAACTGAAATTGTGGCACCTGATTTGTTAGCAAGAGAAGATCAACATTTCTTTGCAAAGGAGCAATGTGTGTCATCAATATTTGAATTGGCTGTGAAATGTTTAGCCGTTTCACCTCAGGAGAGAACCAACATGATTGAAGCATTGGCTACTCTGCATAAGATCAATGCAACAATGGTAGCAGCTACAGAAAGGCGTCGTCCACCATATGCTTTTTCTGTTAATATTGTTAATAATTAGGTTTGATGCTTGTAGCATAATGTGTAGTCTAGAAATTTTCTATGGCAAAACTTATCAGTTCAAATATGTATTCATATATTTGATCAGTGTGATGAAGATATACCATCCATAGGAACATCGAGACATCTTTGTTTCACTAGATGAAGATACTTTAACACACGTGTGAATTTAATAAGAATGAAGTAGATATTTTCTTTGAAAAAATATTTGAAAGCTTGTCTTTTACTTTGTATTTAGAAAACTTAGTTAATTTCATATTATGATTTGAGTGTATATGTCTTGAAATTGTTATTCCGTTGATCATAAACCATAAACGTGTTATATGTTCATCTCTCAAACGATATTTACCTACGCGTGTGCTGTCGGAGTAGCGTTTTACTTGCTTGCAAGAAGCTATGCCACTAGAAAATGGTATGTCTCCAAATTTGAGAATTTCCCCAAGACTGTCAAAGCTCTGATCCCATATGTTTTCTAGATTTAAATGAGATATGTATTTGTGTGTGCTAAAATACCCTCAACTGTGTGTAATCTGATTGATTCTGGAACATCTTGTGTTCTTTTTCATCTTGCCTTCCTGAAATTTTGAAGAAAATGTTGTGAAACGATAAACATTGAACATGGCACTAATTATTACCACAAGCTAATATAATAATTCATTAATTCCTCAATCAAAACCAAAATTAAAAAAATAAAATAAAAGTTCTCCCTCGACAATTACTCTGAAAAAAAAGACAAGCTAGCTTAAAATGGAAATAAAACAAGACACAGACATATGATCTTGAACATGAATGTGCAATGAAGAAAAGAACTAAAGCCAATCACAAACTAATTTTTTGCTTGGATCATCATTGTCATGATTCTTCAAGTCTGAGAATCCATGGCTAAAATGGTGCTCAGATTCATGGGATTCATGTAGTCCAGTGATCCAGTTAGGATTTGCTGCACAATAAGTTTGTTTGCTCTCTCAGAAGGGTGGAATGGGTCCCAAAATGCATACACATCTCTGTTAGGGCACAGGTTAGAGAGTGGTGTGCAAAGCCCTAGTCCATTGTGTGGTCCCTGTCCGCAGCATGCCACCTTCGAGGTCACAAACCCTGCCCCGACCCGGCCCAAGAAACAAGTCAATAAATGCTAGGGCATGGGTAAATGCCACGTGCTCGTGTCGTGTGTGTGGGTGTGTGCACGAGAGAGAGAAAGCGAGAGAGGGAGAGAGAGAGAGACAGAGACAGGGAGAGAGAGAGAGACCGAATTGTTGAGGGTTGTTGATGAAGTCGTAGTGTGTGAGCTGTGTGTTGGCGGCGACAAAGACGTCACTTCCAATCTCGGAGTTGAGTGAGAGCAGCATCTCCGTGAGCTGCGGGTTGAAGAGCCCGGCGGCACGTTGGAGTTCCGGCGAGCACTCGCCATTCCGGCCACGTTGGGCTAGCTCTGCCGGCACGCACCCGAGTGGCCCGGTTCCGGTCACCAAAACCTTGCGTGCACCTAGTTCGTGCAGTCTCTGCATCCATCGGCAAAGAATTTTACAATTGTTAAACATGATTTACGTGCAATAATCAGTAAATCAGACTCGATTTGAAATACATTAGTTGAGTATGATTAAATCTAAATTTGTCAACCTCACCATTAAGCCAACATAATTAGGTTAGGTTAATCATGTTGTCTAAGCGGATCTATATTGGTGGTTGAATATTTCTAGATATGTAATAAAATTTGTATGAGCTATTCAAATTATTTTTTGAACATATCAGGAAGTAGAGCTTCGACATTTATTTCCTTATTCAATGCTTGTAAAGACAGCCACCAACATTTTTGTACCTTGACAATGACTAGTCTTGAGAGCCCATTAACTAACTATAATTTTCTTTTACTATTTGTATCTGTATTTTAATGAAATTTGCATTTTTCGACAGCTAATATTATATTTTTTCTATTAGTAACGATATTATATTTCCCAAGCAAGCAGTCCAAAGTCTTATCTATCAATTATCATGTCACATCAAACTACATAATAATTCCATAATTATCAACATGCAAATGTACATTATGATTTTAGAATGACATATGAAAATGGGCATGAAAGCAAACTTAGTTTTCACTTCTAAATTTAGTCTTATAGGGTGTTTGGCTGCTTATTTTAAAGAACTTATAAGATATAATACTGAAGAGTTTATAAGTTGTCAAAGTGTTTGGATAATTGAGATTATAAGATAGAGAAAGAAACGTAAGTTAGAGAGAGAGAGAATCATAACTAGAGAGAGAGAATTGACGAGAGGTGAAGTCGATAGTATATATGTAAAAAATAACGAACCATAGTAAGGTTATTTTGATAAATTCACTGTTAATTATAAGCTTATAAAAAATAAGTTGGGATTGAGCTACTTATTTTTAGGGGAACTTATAAGTTATTTAGGAACTTATTTTGTCAAATACTTTGCACGAACTTATAATCTCCTAAACAGCTTATAAGCTTAGCTAAACACCCTCTTAATCAATCAAAACCCAATCAAGAATAAACTCGGAAGTTTACCGTTAGAACTTTACGGTACTCGGAGATGATAAAGGGCACATAGTCTTGAAGAGCATATTGACGTGACCGAGCAGAAAATGGTACCAAATAATAGTTGTTAACAAAATCATTTCCTCCCAAAGTAATTAGAACCAAAGCTTGATTTACTAGTCTTTGAGTCTCTTCTGGTCCAATTATTTGACTCACTCTTGACTGATATTGTTGAAAATATTGCATCTGTTGCCCAATTCTGATTATGTTCACCTGTGCAGTTTAACAGACGAATTAATTTCTATAAATCAATAATCGACAAATTAAATAACGATAGGCCCTATAAGATAATGACTAGTAAATATTACATAATCGTGGCCCAAGAGTTACAAATTTATAGAGGTTTCACCGTTTCAGTATGTGTAATATCTAGCTAACATGTCAGAACTTTTAATTTTAAAATTTTCAATTTGTTCTAGAACTAAAAATGTACCATTTATTTCTAACATAAATACCATTTATTTTCATCATAAATAAAACTGGTTTTAATTTTTGGGACACGTTTTCAGACCTACTAACATTTTATGCACCTGTAACACTTAATGTGAATGTACTGTATTTACATATTTTTTATATATAACATTCCAAAAAGGAGATACACTAACTCGAACCCACAAATACATATCTTCTAGTGTATATAATAGCAATATTAGTGATTCAAATCAAATGTGTTCTTTTTTTTTCACTTTCAAACTAACTGTCAAAAAAATATTTCCAACTCAGGAAATGCTTGAAACATAGATGGAAAATGAAACCAAATAGGACTAAGTATGTAGGTTTTTCGAATTTACATATATACACTTTTTACAGGGAAGTTAACAAAAATGGAACCTAAGCTAAAAAGAAGTGAAAAACTGGAAATGCAAACAATAAACTGAAAACCAGAATCAACCTTATTTTGTGAAAGTAATTAAAATATATGTTTATTAAGAGGGTCTTTGGCTAAGCTTATAAGCTCTTCAAAACAGCTGATAAGCTCATGCAAAGTGTTTGATAAAATAAGCTCTTAAACAGTTTATAAGCTCCTTCAAAAATAAGTAGCCCAACCCCAATTTTTTTTCATCATAAGCTTATAAGTAACAGTGAATTTACCAAAATAACTTTACTATGATTCATTATTTTCTACATATACACTATCGACTTCACCTCTCGTCAATTTTTTCTCTCTGACTATGATTTTCTCTCTCTAACTCATGATTCTTTCTCTAGCTTATAAGCTCAATTATCAGAACACTTTGACAACTTATAAACTCTTGAAACATTATGTCTTATAAACTCTTGAAACATCTTATAAGCTTTTTAAAATAAGCTTAGCCAAACACCCTCTAACATGAAAGATTCAAAGTCCATGTCCATATGAGAAATACTACTAATGAAGAATGTAATATGAATCTTGGAAAATGTCATGCTATTAATCAAAACATAGATACCATAAGCATTGTAGTTGAATAGTATAGCCTATGTTTGTACAGACGAGTTTTCATTTTAACATAAGAAAATAGTACATAATTTCTCCTCCTTCCACTCAAAAAATTAAATAAATATCATAAAAGACAAGCAGAAGTTTTCATTTAAACTTAGGAAAATAATTAAATGTTACTTACAAACTGAACTCCAGTGTCGTTGAGGATTCCAACTCCAGCAGATGCAAAATTAGCACCATTTAGCAATTTTTGCCCACTCATAGCTGGACTCAAATATGGCAGAGGTGATTCACTTTGACCAATGCTCTGACCTATATATATATATATATATGTAATTGTCACACACATAAACGATAAAGATTTATTATTACAAGTTTATATTGGTCTAGTCTCGTACTTTATTTTATCAGTTCACGTGACAACTGATGAAACGAAGCACGAGAAAAAAATACTCTAATAAACGTGCATGAAAGTGAATCCGGGACTCAACTGATGAGATCGGGGATGTTGTAGCCATTGGAGAAGCGGCCGGTGGCGCGGCGGCCGGGGTAGTCGATGCCGTAGGGCGGGGCATCAGCGCGGGCGGTCGTCGCCAGGTAGTTGTTGTTGCCGACGTCCACGAGGGAGTCCCCGAACACGAAGAACGCCCGGGCCTCGATCGGTGTGGTCGTCGTCGAGGCGAGAATTGCAGCGGAGAGAAGAGCGAAAAGAAGGCTAGCCATTGGAGGCCCTAATGCAGAGGAATGTGTATACCCCACCAACTCCTTCTAGGTCGAGAGAGAAATACACCCCTCAAAAAAGTTGGTTTGCACACACAAGAAAATGGTCAAACTCTTTTAGGGATATATAGAAAGATAGAGGGAGTAATGGGATTAATCATAAATAGAGCTATGGTGATCACAGTGTCAAAGGAGGAAATAATAAAAGAAAACAGAAAAACAAGTGGGAAGGGTAGTTCTAGTGCATTCAATTGGACAGTAATAATCATAAGATTGGAGAGCAACCTAGAATTAGGTTGCCATATGCATTAAAAGTAGCAATAAACTCTTGGTTTTCATTAGGTGGTTGGTCATTAAGTTTTCATCCTATTGCAAATTATTAATTTTTGTTTACTGATCTCTGATTTGGTGAAAAAATGATGAGATGATCTCATGTACATCCGTCCGTATATACAGACTTTGATATTTTTATTAAATGTAAATGATATTTTTTTTTCAATATAAATAATATTCCCTCCATCCCACCTAAGATGACATGTATTCATTTTTTGGCTGTCCCACCCAAGATGGCATGTTTTATTTTTAGGAAATAACTATCTCTTCAAAAGTTGTGGGACCTACCTACTTTTTATCACTTTAATTACTTTATATCATTCTCTTAAATAATCGTGTCGAAAAGAAATGAGCCGTCTTGGGTGAGACGGATGAAGTACTTTCTAATTACATGGTAAAAAATAAATGATAATTTTCTTTAATATATATGATACTTTTCTTAATAACAAATGCTATTTTTGTTCGTCCGCACGGTGCGGACGGATATACAGGAGTTTTTATGAAAATTGATTATTTTGTTTTTGAATTATTTTATATAAAGTATTCTCTGAATTCATTGCAGAATAAACTTTTTCAGAGTATTTCGGTGGATTTGTTTTTTTAATCTATACAAAATGTGATGTGGTAACTATCCCCTCTTCCATTTTTGACCTCATCTTTTATGACACAAAATAAATAAGGAGGAGTCTTGAAATTAAAGTTACTTTAGAGATTACCACGTTGAATAATTCGATGGATTTGTTATTATGAATTTCAAATTTATTTTATAAATCCTTCCATATATAGAATTAATGCGTGATATGGTATTTTTTTTGTCAATCTAATACAGAAATTTAAAGACCACATCACGATAGACTCGAATCCGAAATATTTGATCTCGGGCATTAACCACTCTACCACTAGACTAACACACGCATACAACGTGATATGGTATCTTGATGTAATAGTGTGTCGTGCAACGTACCGGGGGCATTTTCTTTTCGGGGAGTAAATCAATTTTGTATATTTGAAATTTAGTATAGTATCAATGATAAAGCAGTATCAAGATTTTTTGTTGTTTAGTATACGTAAAATGACAAAATGAATAAATAAAAAATGTCAAAATTAATTCAAGGTGCATGATTTTTGCATAAGGAGCTTGTTGCAGAGTCTCAACTTATGACACAAATGAAAAATGAGAAGTCATCTTGGAAAATATCCATTCATATTCAAGTTAGTTAAATTAGTTCCAAATCCATTATGAAATAAATTCATTCAAAACACTTCGGTAGTCTTAATTAAACGTAATGTCAGTAACATTTTAATCTTCCATTTTAGAAGCTTGCATTCGATGTCAATTTATGACACGAATAAACAATGAGGAGTCCTAAAAGTTGTGTGCGTGTGTTGGCCTAGTGGTAAAGTGGTTAATGTATGAGGCCGAAGGTCTCGGGTTCGAACTCACCGTGACGCGACCTTTAAATTTCTGTGTTTAATTGATAATAATAAAAAAAAGAGTCCTAAAAGTTAGGTTGGATAAGATTGTCTAATGCTCAAGCTAATTAGGTAAGTTCCAAATTCGTTACACACTAAATTGTTATCATCAATTTCAAATCAATATATACAATTTTAGACCTCTTTATGAGAAACTTGTATTATGGTTCCAACTTAAAAGACTAGAGCTGATCTCCCGTTCGCACACATGGTGCAGGGTGTTCAGGGTGTGCAGTGTGCACACATAGGAGATCATACAATTAACCACCGATGGATTTTAGAATTAAAGGTGTGCGCACCAAATTTTTTGTTAAAAAACTATTAAACAATGAAAACTAATGCTCGCTTAAGAATAAATCAGGCAAAATTATGATATATTTTGTAAGAGGCACACTTCGGTGTATTTTAATATCTACGGTACATCCATTCTAATTAAATCCTTTTGGTGCATTCGGTTATGTATGGTGCATCTATTCTAACTAAATTCTAATTATGATTAATTAATAAACTATGGTGATTAATAAAACCCAAATTGCATATTGATGAATCCTAACTGGGATGAATACAATGTGCATTGAGATGTACACAGATTATTTCTATTAAATAATCGACTTATAGTTTAATAATTAATTGTAAAATCGTTGTATTCATTATGCAATTATTTGAGCTGATCACAAGAGTTCATGACAAGAATATCATGATTTTCTTTGTTGTCGTTGTTTAAGCTTTTAACTTAATTGTCTAAATCTTGTGTCTGAATGCATACATTAATTTTGGAATTAATTAGTAGCTAAATGTAGGTCAAATTTCAGTGTTGGGGAGATCAGTTAAATAATGGTGATGATTTCTTCTTCTTCTTCCATGGTACTATTTCATTAAAAGTTAGCCTACCGAATTTAGTATCACTAATTCGACAAATTATGAATAGTACTTGGGATCAATGAGCATCATGTTTGTCTGTAATCTTATATAGAGTGTGTTTGGCTAAGCTTATAAGCTCTTCAAAACAGCTTATAAGCTGTTTAGGAGCTTATAGGTTCATGCAAAGTATTTGGTCAAATAAGCTCTTAAACAACTTATAAGCTATGAAAATAAGCTCCAACAACTTATAAACTCCCATAAAAATAAGTAGTTCAACCCTAACTTATTTTTTCATAAGCTTATAAGTAACAATGAATTTACCAAAATAACCTTACTATAGTTCATTATTTTCTACATATATACTATCGACTTCACCTTTTATCAATTGTCTCTCTCTAACTACAATTCTTTCTCTCTAACTCACGATTCTTTCTCTAGCTTATAAGCTCAATTATCCAAACACATTGACAACTTATAAACTCTTAAGACATTATGGGGGTGTTTGGCTAAGCTTATTTTAGAGAGTTTATAAGCTCTAAGAGCTTATAAGATGTTTCAAGAGCTTATAAGAGGTAATGTCTCAAGTGCTTATAAGTTGTTAAAGTGTTTGGATAATTGATCTTATAAGCTAGAGAAAGAATCGTGAGTTAGAGAGAAAGAATCATAGTTAGATAGATAAAATTGATGAGAGGTAAAGTTGATAGTGTATGTGTAGGAAATAACGAACTATAATAAGGTTATTTTGGTAAATTCATGATTGCTATAAGTTTATGAAAAATAAGTTAGAGTTGACTAACTTATTTTAGGGGCTTATAAGTCGTTAGAGCTATTTTCACAAACTCATAAGTTGTTTAGAAGCTTATTTTGTCAAACACTTTGAACAAATTATAAGCTCCTAAACAAATTATAATTTGTTTTAAAGACTTATATAATTGTTTAGAGCTTATAAGCTCGACCAAACACCCCTATATCTTATAAGTTCTTGAAACATGTTCTTGGAGCTTATAAACTTTCTAAAATAAACAGTCAAACACCTCTCATTTTGTCCAAACAATGATTTTTATGTCGGCATAATTGTTGCTATTTGAATTTGTATCATGCACATGACTGCCAAGTACACACACAAACAAACACACACACACACACACACACACACACACACATATATATATATATATATATATAGGGGTGGTTATAGAGGGAACCACCCTAAGTAGAGAAATAGAACTAATCTAGACCATCAAAATTAGCAGATTTAATGGTTGAGATTAATATCTTGAAAAAGGAAAGGCGATCAAATTACCTTATAACAAATTGACTTTCAGCTTTAACGTGTGCATAAGGGTGTTTCTGTAATTTTACTATCGAAAACGTGACTCTCTCTCCTTTTCGAAATTTCTTGCACGTTCCTTCTCTCTCATCTCTATCGAAGAAATTAACCCTAACCCGTAGGCATAAGTTATTGACATCATGTGAATAAGGTTGCCATATTTTTATTATGTGTCAGTGTTGTATGTCATTATGTTTATGATATGCATAATAATGTGTAATGTTGTGAATATGAAATCAATTTTGTTTTATACTCTGATATGTATTTTTAAAGTTATATACTTTGTTTTTATAAAAAGTTGTATATGCATAATATATATTTTGTTATCTTATATATTGTTAAATCAATTTAATATGCATGTACAGATCAATCTGTAAGACATACATTGGTGACTAAATATGAATAATGTGTTTATCATTATAACATTATTAAGTCTTGTTTGTTTATTTCCGTATGCATAAGTTAGTGACATCATGTGAATAAGGTTGCCTTATTTTTATTATTTGTCGTTGTTATGCATCATTATTTTATGATATGCATAATAATGTGTAATGTTGTGAATATGAAAACAGTTTTGTTTATACTCTTATATTATTTTAAAAGTTATATACTTTGAATATTTAAAAAGTTATTTAAAAGTTTTGTTTGTACAACAATCATATGAATACGTATGAAAATTGAGAAAGAAAACGGTAATAATAAATTAACATATACAAATCAAGGATATACTATTTAATAGATATGAAATCCTATGATTTAAGGAAAACAAACGTTAATAAATTTGTATCAATTACTAAATTATCCTTTGACATAAACTGTAATTATAAACGAATCCATATAGATATATATTGCCAACCACAAGATCGAGATCAAATAAAGGTGAGGATTAGTTCTTAGTTCCTAAAATATATATGGTTCTCATTTGATCCATCCCTATATATATATATATATATATATATATATATATATATATATATATATGAGAGTGTTAAAGTGAGAATTATTTTATCGTAAGAACGTGAGAATCAAAAATGATGAATTCACTATGAAAGTTGATGAATCATTGGGAAGTTATTGAATCCAAAAATTGAAATTTTAGCCTCTGGGATTCAAATCTTATGTGAAAATTTCAATTTTGGATTCAATACCTTTCGCCGGATTCATTAATTCTCATAGAAAATTTATTGTGTTTATAATGATTTTTAATGATTCTTAGTTCTCACGTTAAAATTATTCTTATTTGAATCTCTAACTATATATATATATATATATATATATACATACACATTGAATCGGATAATATATACATAATGCCCCTAAAAATTAAATTGGTCCGCTTGATTTTATTTTATTCGGTTTGCACATTAATTAATTTAATAAATATCTCTTTTACCCTCAATTAGGGATGTCAATGGGTGAGTTTTACCCGAATCGATCTGGAACCGCTCAAAAACCATTAAATTTTAAAGCAATAGTTCTGGTTTCGGTTCCTGTTCTAGATCCGTTTTAGATCCGGACCGTTTAGATCCATAGTTTGATGGTCCGAACCGATCCGGATCCGATTCCGATTCTAGAACCATAACAAATACTTATTTATTGGTTCTGGTCCGAGTAAAACCCGTCAATTGACAAGCCTAAGTTTAAATAGCTTTGTCAATGAACTAGTTTTATCCATATCGATTCAAAATCACTCATAACCCATAAATTATAAATCAACGGTTTCGCTTCTAGTTCTGGTCCGGTTCTGGTTCCAGATCCGGACCACTTAAGATCCATAGTTGATGGTCCTGGTCCGGTCCGAATCCAGTATCTAATGGATCGGTTTCAGAACCAGAATCATTACTTATTTATTGATTCAGGTTCGAGTAAAACTCACTCATTAACATCCCTACCCTCAACAACATTTGAGACTTAAAAATTAATCTCCCTTCATTTTTTTAGGAGGTGAGATTCGAACTCAAACCACAAAATAGAATAGATTTTAAATACGCTCATTTAACAACCAGGACAAACAATATTTTATTAATGTATCGAACATTTTATATTTAGTATAGCGTCTAAATTTTTTATTTATATTTAATCTTTATGACATGAATTTACTTATAGGGAAAGAGGGAAATATTGTCACGTTTAGGCCACTTTTGCAAATTTTTTATTTATTTTAATTCTAATTCGCAAGAAATTGTTATTGACATCATTCATTTAACAAATTACATAAAACCAAATCTTGATTTGTTCATTTTTCATTTATTTGAAGTTAAAGAAAAACGAACAATTGAACTTTTATTTTTATGTAATTTGTGTTGAAATCAACGTGAATATATATATTTATTTATTTATGTGGTCAAGTTGCCAGGAAGCTACTTTCACCAAGATTTTGAGTGACGTAACGTTTAATTCTGTGAAATTAAACGGCATAGGATCGATCTACGTTTTGAGTAGATGATCGTGGTGTATTCACATTCTCAAATCCGATTTCCGGTGAGTGAGAAATAGTGGATCAAAGTTGGTCACTTAATCATGAAGTTATGTGATTAAGGGGATAAGCATGGATTAATTAATCCTTATCCCACATTGATTAATGTACCTTCATTAATTGTCTATATAAGTGGTTCATTGAACACTTAATATAATTATGTGCACAAGTGATGAATTTTGGAAAGCCCACCCTGCCAAGACACGCGCCGCCGCCGCCGCGCGCGCGGTGCCCGGCGCCGCGCCGTGCGTTCGCCCGGCCCGGCTCGGCCCGGCCCGGTTCCGATTCGGTTTCGGTTTCGGTTTCGGTTCCGTGGTCCTTGGATCTTGGCAATTGGTCTTTGGGCCGTTCTTTGGGCTCGTGGGCTGGTTCCGTGGCCCATTGCGTATATTTTGGATCAATGTTTGATCGAGCCCAAAGATGGAGTTGGTCCGAGGCCCAACTCGTATGGCCCAACCGTTGGGCCTCTTGCACTTGAAGAGACGTCCGGATCGTCCAATAAACACCGACGCACGCGTTGTCCGATTCATCAGAATCGCTTCGTAACGCGTTCGGCATGATGGCTCTGCGGAAACGTGGGCACGTTGTCTCCGAAACCGTCGCGTAACCCTCTCGCACTCAATGGGGACATAACTCCGTAACACCCGACATCAATGCGGTGTTGACTCAAAGATGCTCCCATGAGGGGACGATGCCTATAAATAGGACATGTCTCCCCAACATTACTCACCTACTGTCTAAAGCATTCCAGCATCTTCCAAGAGCACTTTTTGCATACATTATTAGTGTCCAAGCTCTGTCCTCACCTCCATCCAGTTCGCCGGAGCTCGTTGGTCTGCGGTGCTACCACCTACGAGACGTTGTCGTTTCATCTTTGGGGACGATACGCCAGAATCGAGAGCACTACCGGGGCGTATCTCGTCTTGCGGAAAGAGGCCTCCTCGACTCGGCATCTCAGATACGGTTTTTCCAGTTTACGATTACGTCTGTTTCAAATTCATTGTTAGTTTTGATCTTCTACTTTTACTGCTTTTAAGTTGTAATCGCTTGGCAAGTTTTGTATCGCACTATCATGACGTTTTCCAACAATCGCAAGACGAGATATCACTTGCCAAGGAGTTCGGACTATTAATTAACTTAAAATTTTCAAACTTAAACCTTTGCTTGGAGATGTCATTGCCTCGCCACCGACTCGCTTCGCGCCGCCGCCGCCGCTGCTGCCTTGCCTCTGCTTTGCCGCCATTCGCACAATGGCTTCGGTCATGTTTGGTTCGATGCCTTGGTCAACCATTGGACCCTTTGGGTCGATTGTTGGTTCCACTTTTAGTGGTTCAACAATTGGTTTCACTTTTAGTGGTTCCATTGGTTCGACGGCTGCACTTTTCGCTGGGTCGATTGTTGGATCCATGGGATCTAACACCGTGGTTCTCATTCGAGTTCCATGTTCCGGCCACGGTGGATCCGGTTTGGATCGATCTCGGTGCCTGCTCATACCGCAAGGATGATGCCGCCCGACGAGAAGCCGCCGAAGTTTGGAGGATCCGACTTCAAGAGATGGCAGCAAAAGATGTTGTTCTATCTCACGACGTTGGGCTTCGCCAACTTCTTGGTGGAAGATGAGCCCGCCGCCGGGGTGGTGACGGACTTTCACGTCCGAGCAAAGATATGATAATTGGCGCATCGGCGACTATCTTTGTAAAACTTCATACTTGGTAGTTTAGAAGATAGCTTGTATAGTGTATATGTGTTGTAACGACTTCCAAATGTATATGGGATGCGTTAGAAAAAAGTACCGTAGTGATGATGCGGTGTACAAAGAAGTTTATTGTAGCCAAATATTTGGACTACAAGATGGTCGATTCTCGATCGATCATGGACCAAGTGCAAGAGTTTCAACTCATTGTACACGAGGTTCGTCGAAGGTCACTTGCTTTGACGGCTTTATCATCGCCATGATGATTGAGAAGCTACCCCGCGGTGGAGAGACTTCAAGGTCTACCTTAAGCACAAGCGAAAGGATATGACACTGAAGACTTGATCGTCGATCGCGATCGAGTCGGCGTGAAGAAGCTAGAGTTAAAGGAAAAGGCTTGATCGATGCTAGAGCCAACTGTTGGAGAGGCGGTCCCTCCAACAAATGTGTTTGTCCCAATGCCAATGACAAAGGCAAAGGAAGGTGGTTGCCGTAAATTTGACGGGATCATACAATTGTGGTGCATGGCCACACACGAGGGCTGCCGTCGACTAAGAAAA
Source organism: Salvia rosmarinus (assembly GCA_036937905.1). NCBI lineage: Eukaryota > Viridiplantae > Streptophyta > Magnoliopsida > Lamiales > Lamiaceae > Salvia > Salvia rosmarinus. The sequence continues at coordinate 99,428 of JAODLM010000506.1, forward strand.
AAAAGCAAAGCAAGTTGCCAACGTTGTCGAGAAGGACTTAGACAAATGGGATAAGGATGACTTGGTTCTGTGGTGACCGAAGAAGTCAACCACGCCGAGAATCAAGGTGGATGGTTCATCGACATCTGGCGCGAATCGCGCACGCTCACGCCGAAAGATGCGTTTCTCCACCTACAAGCTGTTGAGGAGAAAGCTCAACATGGGAACCAAGCTTCGTCCGAGGTTACGGAGTTGGTGATGTGGTGCTCAAGATGTCGTCCGACATTGAGATCACGTTGAAGGATGTCTTTGCATGTCCCGACATTCGTAAGAATTTAGTGTCGGGCTCGATTCTAGTTAACAAGGGTTTAGACTAGTTTTTAAGTCGGACAAGTTTGTTTTGACTAAGTTTGGGAAATTTCTTGGTAAGGATTATCTCACCGGGGTCTTTTCAAATTGAATGTAATGGTTGTGCTACGTGTAGCCAAGATTGCTATGAATGAAAATGCATCTACTTCCTCTTACTGATCGAGTGCTCGATTTATGGCATTGTAGATTAGGACATGTTAATCTAAATGCAATAAAAGATTAGTAAATTTAGATTTACTAAAGTTAAATGAAGTAAATACACAAACGAAATGTGAGGTTTTGTGGAAGCCAAATGGCTAAATTACCGTTTCATTCGGTAGAAGGCAGACACTAAACCTCTAGAACTTATTCACACCGATTTGTGTAATTTAAAGTTTGTACAAACTAGAGGTGGTAAAAAGTACTTCATCACGTTTATTGATGATTGTACAAGATATTGTTATCTTTACCTTCTCGGATGTAAAGACGAGGCTATTGAAGCTTTTAAAACTTCAAGAACGGCGAGAATCAACTAAGTCGTCGAATTAAGACTATTCAAGTGATAGAGGGGAGAATATGTAGCTCCGTTTGAGACATTATGCAACGAAAGTGGTATAATACATCAAACGACGCCCTTATTCACCTCAATCTAATGGCGTTCTTTGAACGTAAAATCGAACACTTAAGGAGATGATGAATGCTTTGTTGATTAGTTCGAGGTTACCCGAGAACTTGTGGGGGAAGTTGTTTTGATGACCAACTACATCGAACAAGATTCCACTTAAGAGTAAGGATGTCACTCTCTACGAGTTGTGGAAAGGACGAAGCCATCGCACAAATATCTCAAATTGTGGGAGTGTTTGGCGAAGGTTGAGGTGCCTCTTCCTAAACAAGTTACAATTGAACCTAAAGCGGTCGATTGTATCTTTATTGGTATGCACCAAGCAGGCGCTTATCGTTTCGATCCACAGTCGAGGTACCGTATATGACTGTGGGGACGACGATTGAATCAAGGAATGCTATATTCTTTGAAAGTGTTTATCCCTGTAAAGACAAGGATAAAAGTGAAGCCAGTTCTAGCAATAGAGCTGATGGTGAAGCTTCGAGTTCTAAACCTTTGGAGGAAGAAGCGATATCGCATAGCGATCGAGGTGCGATCCGGAGGGTCGGAATCGAGGCAGGCGATGAAGTCGAGCGTCAAAGATTTTGGTCCCGACTATATTGCGTTCATGTTGGACGAAGAACCAACTTCGATCAAAGTAGCTTTATGCTCGGCGAGACGGAATGCTCGGCGAGAGGTCGCTCAAAGCGAGATTGATTCCATTTCGCAAAACCACACTTGGGTCTTGGTTGATTTGCGGAAGGTTGTAAGCCCTAGGATGCAAGTGGATCCTTAAAAGAAAGTACAAGGCGGATGGATCAATTGAAAAGTATAAGGCCCGTTTGGTTGTCGAAGGGTTTGTTGTACAGTCGAGAGGCAAGGTATGCAAACTCGTGAAGTCTCTATATGGTTTGAAACAAGCTGCGTTGCAATGGCATGAAATTTGACAATGTAATGTTGGCAAATGGTTTCAAGATCAACGAGTGTGACAAATGTGTCTACGTTAAGAACAACGATAATGGTTATGTTATAGTGTGTGCGTATGTAGATGACATGTTGATCATGGGTAGTAATACTCAAGTCATTAATGACACAAACGCATGTTAAATAGAAATTTTGACATGAAGGACATGGCTTTAGGCGATGTGATTCTTGGAATCAAGATTCTAAGAAGATCGACGAATTGTCTTGACACAATCTCACCACGTCAAGAAAGTGCTTAAGAAATTCAACGCGTTTGATAGTTTACGCTAAGACCCCATTGGAGCTCAATGTTCACTTGAGTAAAACGGTGAACTGTTGGGCAAGAAGACTATACTAAGGTCATCGGGTGTTTGATGTATCTTACAAATTGCACCGACCGACATAGCTTGTAGTGAATAAATTGAGTCGTTTACGAGCAATCCAAGCAAAGAGCATTGGAAGGCTCTAGTGAGAGTTTTGAGGTACTTGAAGTATACTCAAAATCATGGGTGCATTTCACGAGATATCCCCGTATTTGAAGGATCTTGTGATGCCAATTGGATATCGACACGAAAGATTCACTTTCGACAAGTGGGTGCGTGTTCACGATTAGGGATTTGTTGTTTCTTGGAGATCCACGAAACAGGCGTGTATAGCCCGATCCACCATGGAATCGTAATTCATAGCTTTGGATAAAGGCTGGTGAGGAAGCAGTGGCTCGTAATTTTTGAAAGATATTCCATGTTGGTCTAAACCCGTGCCACCGGTGATGATTCACCGTGATAGCCAAGCGCTATTGGAAGGGCGAAAAGTGGTTTGTATAATGGTAAGTCTCGACATATACGTCGCGACATAATACCGTGAGGCATTTGATCTCAGTGGGGTTATCTCGGTTGACTATGTCAAGTCGATAGATAATCTGGCGGATCCGATTAATCAAAGGGTTGAACCGGGATCAAATGATCAAGTTCTTAGAGGAATGGGATTAAAATCCACATCTTAAGAACAATCATAGTGGTAACCCAACCATGATGACCTGGAGATCCCAAGAACTTGGTTCAATGGGAGAACTAAGCTATAGGAGTTAGGTGTGTAAACACTCAAGTCGGTCTGTTCCTAGATAGCAAACGAGTGTTGAAAAACTTGCCTAGTGGTGAGGTTGAGTCGTTGACTCTTAATGATTCCTAAGATACCTCGAGGAGGTTGAGTATGGCAAGATACTCGGTAAAGAATCACCTATGTAAGTGAAGTGGGGCCGCTTCAAACAAAACACTTATGAATCCAAAGTGGATGTCCATGGCCAAAATGGAATCAAACGTGAGAACGGATGAGGTTGAGGTGTTAAAGTGTTAATACCATTGTCTTAGTGCACGTTGTGGGGGAATAGTTCAAGGCGTAGTGTCAACTAATCCGCTGTGTACTCGATGGTACTAACTATGGAAGGTTCGAGCCATAAACCACCGTCAAATATTTTAACATCTCTTGAGATCGGTCGTCTGCATACATGCATATGGCTATTTCCACTCATGTGGGGGATTGTTGAAATCAACGTGAATATATATATATATTTATTATATATGTGGTCAAGTTGCCAGGAAGCTACTTTGACCAAGATTTTGAGTGACGTAACGTTTAATTCTGTGAAATTAAATGGCATAGGATCGATCTACGTTTTGAGTAGATGATCGTGGTGTATTCGCATTCTCAAATCCGATTTTCGATAAGTGAGAAATAGTGGATCAAAGTTGGTCACTTAATCATGGAGTTATGTGATTAAGGGGATAAGCATGGATTAATTAATCCTTATCCCACATTGATTAATGTATCTTCATTAATTGTCTATATAAGTGGTTCATTGAACACTTAGTATAATTATGTGCACAAGTGATGGGTGGAAAGCCCATGCGCGCAAGACACGTGCTGCCGCCGCCGCCCGCCGCCCGCCGGTGCTCGGCGCCCGGCCCATGCTCGCCCGGCCGGCCCGGCCCGGCTTCAACTCCGCTCGCTCGGTTTGGTTCGGTTCCATGGTCGGTGGTCCGTGGTTCTTGGTCCTCGCAATTGGTCTTTGGGCTATTCTTTGGGCTGTTCGGTGGGCTTGCTGCCGTGGGCTAGTTAGTGGCCCATTGCTCGTATATTTTGGATCAATATTTGATCGAGCCCAAAGATGGAGTTGGTCCGAGGCCCAACTCGTGTGTCCCAATCCGTTGGGCTGCTTGTGCACTTGAAGAGACGTTCGGATCGCCCAATAAATCGGGACGCACGCGTTGTCCGATTCGTCGAATCGTCGGTAACGTTCGACATGATGGCTCTGCGGAAAACGTGGCACGTTGTCTCCCGAAACCGCCGCATAATCCTCTGCACTCAATGGGGACATAACTCCGTAACACCCGACATCAATGCGGGTGTTGACTCAAAGATGCTCCCGTGAGGGGACGACGCTATAAATAGGACATGTCTCCCAAAGATTAGTCACCCTCTGTCTAAAGCATTCCAAAGATCTTCCAAGAGCACTTTTGCATACATTGTTAGTGTCAAGCTCATCCTCGCCTCCATCCGGTTCATGGGAGCTCGTTGGTGCATGCGGTCGCCACCTACGAGACGCCGTTTCATCTTTGGGGACGATACGCGTAACCGAAAGCACTACCGGGCGTATCTCGTCTTCTGCGGAAAGAGGCCTCCTCGACTCGGCATCATTTACGGTTTTTCAATTTCGTATTTACGTCTGTTTCAAATTCATTGTTAGTTTTGATCTTCTACTTTTTGCATTTTAAGTTGTGTCCGCCCGCAAGTTTTGTCGCACTATCATGACGTTTTTCCAACAATTTGTTAAACTAATGATGTAAATAATAATTTCCTAATGTATTAGAATCAAAATAAGCATATAAACAAAAAAGAATAATGCTAAGTGGCTTAAACGTGAGAGGTGCTCACGGAAGGTATGTGGCATAACATTTCTGTGTATGTAAGGATATATTTTTCAATATAACAATGCATGTCATTTTTACACTTAAAACGTGTAATGGATATTCTACTATTAAATTGATTTGATTAATACTAGTGCATTGTTATATATTAAATAGTACACATACTATAATATGCTTGGTCATTTATAATCCTATGAGTTTAATCTAGTCGATTAAAATGAGAAAAAAGTGAATCCAATGCAATATTGTAATATTTTCAAAGAGATTTAACAACAGAATACTTCTTAGTTTTTATTATATTAATCTTACTACAATAATAATAATATATAATGAAAATATCATACAATTGTATAAATAAATGATAATTAATACTAAATAATATCAATATGTAAAATCATACTAACTATAATATCATCATTTACTATATCTTTAGATTCAGATGCACTGCTACACTATAGGTTATAATTTAATAAGAAATAACATTAATAACTACACTATCACTACTGACTAGCTATACTTTTAAATCGTGACACACTATTGCACTATAGTATATAAATAAATACAATGTGTTGTGAAATTATATAATAGTATAGAAAAATAATAATAATTCGTAAATTTTAGAAAAGAACATACTATACTAAAACAATAATACATATTGAAATAATTACATGCAATTATATAAATCAAACAAAAATTAATAATGATAAGATGTTAAATCATACTATAGTATATAAATTAATAAAAGTAATAATACTAAATATATTATTACTGCTACTATGATGTTAAGTTGAGACACATTAGCAGATGTGATAATGAAATTAAGAGTAATACTATTTTTTTTAAATTAATAATTATGGTATCATAACTCTTACATTCCTATATGAGATCCAAGACAATGAATTGGTTTCATGGCCACTTGATTGCTACAAATATTAAATTATGATTTATTATTACTTAAATTCCAAAATAGATAATAATGAAATTATTTTATTATATATATATCATATGCATACTTTCATACTTAAATTCCCAAATAGATAATTATGATTCTGTATCTGCAGAAAGTCTGCATCATTGTATACTGTAGCTCTATAATTCTGAAAAGATCTTCTGACATGACAGATCTTCTGCAGATACGCTAACACACGTGGCAAGTCAAACATTCAAGGTTTAATTTCTTTCGTGGTTTTTCAGTTGAGTTAACTCCATATTTTATCAGTATTGACTTCAGGTTGGGCCAGTCGAGACTGTCCGTCTTTTATTAGAAGGCTGGATTCCCATTATTTGTTAGGTTCGAACACTTGATTCAGTATGATGCTTTCAGCAGGCATAGATAAATAGTTAGCTTTGACCTTTTACCAGTCAGCTTTGACTTGACATAGCCAGCATTGACTATTTGTTATCAGCTTTGACTATCGATCGACAGTTTTCACTCCAAGATGCCAGTTTTACTCCTGATAGCCAGGTTTGACTTTCACAGCAACAGTCGGCTACTTGATATGACATTTAGTCATATCCTGACTCCTCAATCTCTTTCAACGCTGAGTCTCAGTCTCCGATCTTCAGCCTTTAGTCTTTCGACGTTAGTCTTTAGTCTTCAACTTTACTCCAATAGCTTCATTCATCAGCATCGCTCTACTTCAGTTCTTCAGACAGTAGTTGGCCTTCCTTCAATCTTCAGTTCTTCAGTACGCGATTCTTTAGTTGAGCTCTAGTAGTTGCGTTTATACTGATAGTCCTATCAGTAAGGCTGGCTTTAGTACTATACTTGAACTCTTTCAGTCTTGGGTTTGTCCAAACTGATAGTTCTACTGCTGAAACCTATAACACAAACACATAACTCTAGAACAAGGTAGTAACATTAGTTACATTAGTAAGACAATCATCAAAAGTTTAGGGATCTAATCAAAACATACAGTTAAGATAGATTGATTCCCCACAACTTAGGAATTTTCCCAACACAACAGCAGCACCGCCTTAGTCCAACTTCGGCGAACAGGCCGCCGCGAGCCATTGCCATCGCGACCGCAGAATCGTCACTCGTCGTCGACCCCTCCCTCACTCTGGAAAACAGACATCAACCAACATATATCCTGCTACCTATGATGAGACCAGAAGGTGCCTACCCCACCCTTGCACGGTAGAACAACGTCACCGCCATGAAAGCACCACAGCCCTCTCCCTTTGCTCCTGGTTTCGACAAGCAGCAACTATAGCCTCTACGCCGACAACACTCAACTCATGCTCGACAACAACACCAAGCACATGGTTCACAATTTCTAGTTCAAAGTTGTATTTACCTCTATAAATCAGAATTTATCAGATTATGCTTTTTGCAAATTCAGTTTTATGCTTGTGAATGGTTTTATTGAGAATTTTGAGTTAATTACAAGCTATGTGAAAGATTTGTGCTGGTTGTTGTGAGGTGTATATGAAAGTTCACATTACTAGATTTTGTTTTATCTTGATGTGCTATATAAAGATTGAAGGCGTATGAATCTAATGAGAACAAAGATCGAGTTGTATGGAACCTGCATAAAGTTGACTGCCTTATTCTTGATCCGAGATTGAGGATAATCAATGCCCTTGGAAGATGATTGCGAGTTCCCTTTTTTTTCTTTCTATCTTTCTTTATATGGTGGCCGATTAAAGGGAATAAAGGAAGTATATTTGATTTGTTTTAAATTTCTATAAAGTGATGCAAAGGTACTCAACTTAATACATGCTAGAGAGTAGAGTGTAGGTATTGATGGCAGGGGTTAGAAAAAGGTAGATGAATATAAGAAAAAGTGATGATATGACAAATTAGTGCAATCTAATTTATCTGACTCGTTTACGTCCAGTATTAATTCTCTGATTTTTATGAATTATTCGTTCAATTTGATTCTTGTAATTAATATATAGTGATCGAATAATTAATAATAATTTATGAGCACGTAGAATGTATAACTAATAGTATGATAAAGAAATTCTTAAATAAGACTAATTAATCGGTTATAATAACATTCAAAAATTCGGGGTGTTACAAGTGAGTATTTAATTGACAAAAGAAAGGAGTGTACACAACGGTGTATATAATAATATACATGTATGAAGACATGCATCTTTCTCAAAAATTTATAATAAGTCCGACAAGTTGGATCGGCACTCTATCTTCACACATCACTACTCAACTTGCAGATTTATAAATACATGCAGAGCTGAGTACGAGAGTACTCATTGAACATTTGACAAAGCTAGATACATGCTTATATAAATTGTAAATTTGTCATGTCATCTTAGCAGTAATGTAAGGAGATTTTATCTTAAAAATCCCAAGCTTACTAGTTTTTTTTTATGATGCCAAAATTTGTCTGATCAATCTAAGTTCTCTTTTGTAATCTACATATTTGTAATTGTTGTGCCGGAGAAGTGGCTACTTGACCGGTCAACCCTCTAAGATGACTCACGGTCACTGTGTACACTAATCATGTATGACGACAACCTAGTACAAGATCCAAATTTGATGCTGATACTTTGGCAGAGCCAAACATAGATAAGTATCACACACAAATCTTAAATATTTATGACAAGATAACAATTTGAAAGGATTTTCAATTCAATGATTTTGAATGAAAACAACAGCTTAGCGTAATATTTAACTTTGTTTATTACGTAAGAAAGTCCACATGTTAGCTATTGTTGGGTACATGATCACAATCTTTTCTTGTTGCTTTTTTGTCACTCCATCGCCCGATCTTTATCGTAAGAAGTATAAATAGGAAGTTTAGAATAAATGACAATTTTTATTGAAAGTAATTCCTGATTTTATTCAATTAAAGAATTTTTATTAGGGATCTTGCATCCTTTGCCACTATTCGTGTTATTACTTTAATTTATAGATATGAAATTCTATCTTGTTATCTAACGTTTAGAATATAAGGAATGCTTCAATTAAGATCAAATTGATTGCTAATTAATTATGAAAATTAGATAAATCTTAATTAATTAATCCATAATTAAAAGTTAAATCAATGGATCAACTTATGAGTCCAATTTAGCCCATCTTATAAGCTTAATTTTTATTTATTAGGAATTGGATGTCCAATTTAAATAAAGTAAAAACTTAATAAATTAAGCCCAAATTATTTATCTAACTAAAGAATTCACTTATGGATTTTGATTAAAGGCTAAGGTCCAATTAAATTAATTCTTGTCCAAAATCAAAGCAGTCCACTCTAATTAAATACACTGGGCTAATGAAATAAGGTCAACCCATTTACTCCTATTAAATTTTGAACTCGGTCATGCAATGATAAAAAAGGAAGCCCAAATTATAAATAATTTAGGCCTGAAAATAGATAAAAGCTCAAGCCCAATTCCCATTTTAAATTCTTCAGCCTAACTTATTTAAGGATACTATTTAATCAATTCAGGCACACTATTTTAATTCTCGAATTGGGCCTAAATATAGATTTTAAATCCTAGCCCAAGTATTTAATCTCTACTAGTTTGACCAATCATGCAGACTTTGTGATCTTCTACACACTGTATGATTTAACTTTTGTATGAGATAATGGGACAACATATGCAATCAAGAAAATAATTCAGATAGGATATCAGAACAGTGGTAACAGGAAACATTATATACAAGCTCAACCCTCAACCAATCTGCTTTCAGTATATAAATCCAACAATAAAGCATCTAAAAGATAAGTTCTCGACTTGAGTTGCAGTCCTATCTTAACCTCTATCGTAACATAACTTATCATCATATTCCTAACTAGATTCGCTATACCCGGATTTTCAAAATTCCAAAATAAATCTTAAATTCCAATTTCTCGAGCTGAGAGCACCAACAATACTCTTACTCGACTTTTAATTTAAATACTAAAACGAAAATTCAAATTATCAAAAATTCGTTTATTGCAAAAGTATAAAAAAACTTTCGTTTACTTTAAATAAACTATTTATGTACATATAATCGAGTAATATATGCACATAATAATAATTATCATGCAACTTCATTAATCAAGAAAACTGTATGTTGAGCAATTATTATTCTCAAATAATAAATCCAAACAATTATAAAATCACTTATGAACTTTCCATAAATCTAATACTCACCTTATAACTTGATACATCTCTATAATATATATACTATCATAATTAAATATTAAACTAATTAAACCATAAAATTAATGAAACAAACTTAAATTAAAGATCAATGAAATCTACTAAGAACAGCTTAATTAAAACCCCATTTCTTTCTACTCCATCAATTCAAGGCCAAAAGTCTATTAAACCAAAAACTTGCCCCAACGAGTAATTAAATTAGGCCCAACCACTTAGCCCAAACAAAGAAAGAAAATAAATAAAAACATAAAGAAAATAATAAAACTGCAGATCCAACGAGGCGCCGCCGTGGCAGCCACCGCCGAGCGCCTCCACCTCCTCCGCCCTCTGATCTATCTCCCCCTCAACACACAGTACCCATTTACCTCTCCCTTCTCTCCCCTTCTCTAGATTTTCCGGCGAGAAAACTCGCCTAACCACCACTGCTGCGAAAGGACAGCAGCGCTGACGCCCCGACGCCGCGCCTTCGCCTCCCTCTCTTCTCGACCGAACGACAGACAGCAGCCATGCCGCCACCGTCCCGTAACTTCGCTGAAGTCATTTGGAATTCGGGCACTTATTTAGATGTGTCTACGCACATTTAAGATTCTAATTTCTGAAGCAAGCTTTCAAATAATCATTTTGGTTTTCTTAGAATCATGCCTAATTTTGCATAATTAGAAGTAGACCCTTTGCACCTTTACCTCTAGTTTAATATATATCAGTTTGTAGAATTCTTGCAATCTTTCAGGATAACAAAAGGAACTTTAGAAATGTATGCAATGATTCTCTGACGATGAAACCACCTTAATTGCAGACTTACTTCTCTGGCAGTTTTGTAAAGAAAATTTAGTGTTATCCACAATTTTTGCTGAATGGCCAATTTTATTAATCCTGACTCATTCTTTAAGCTTCGAAGTCTTGAGAATTTAAACATGAACTGCACGTTAACCTTTCTGATTATTATATTTTCTGTCGAATAGGTTCGTAATAATTTACTTTATTACTCAAATCATATATAGTGAGTTTATATACATGTCCATGGTTTACTTGTCAGTTCACCTTTAATTATTGTCCTTGAGATATCTTGTATAGCCGACCACTATCGGACTCATGCTCTTATCATGTTAACTGGGTGTGCTACCTTTCAGATCTGTAATTCTGAGTTGTCTTGCTAATGACTAATGTCTGCTCTGCATATTTCAGGTTCCGTTGCTGAGGACATGTTTCATTTGGCAAGCGACCATCATGGGTCCTCCAGATAGTCCATACGCAGTTTTGTAGGAAAGCAGTCGCTCGATGAAAACTGTTAAACACCCCAGCAAACTTTCCCGCCATGTTTTAAGTGCCACTTCAGACGCAAATGCTTCCATCATCAACTCACTCGACAAGCACCCAGATATCAAAACCCTACAAAAACTTCATGCGCGGATCATTTCCGATCCCAAATCGTGCTCGGACACGTCCCTGGCCATCAAACTGGTGCGAGCTTATGCTGCTCGCCGCAAACCCGATGTCGCCCGCAAGGTGTTCGAAAGAATTCCCGAGAGAAACAATGTCATTTGTAATGTCATGATCAGAAGCTATGTGAATAATCATTTGTACGAAGATGCGATTCTGATGTACAAGAGCACGCTGGCTTCTGGCGTTACCCCCGATCATTACACGTTTCCTTGTGTCCTGAAAGCCTGCTCGGCCTCGGATAACATCCGGTTTGGGGTGCAGATGCATTCTCCTGCTGTAAAGAAGGGTCTTGATTTGACTCTGTTTACTGGCAATGGACTCATTGCGATGTATGGGAAATGCGGAAATCTGGTGGAGGCAAGGCGGGTTTTTGATGGAATGCCGTATAGGGATATTGTATCTTGGAATTCTTTGGTGGCGGGTTATGCAAGGAGTGTGCGGTTTGATGAAGCATTGGAGGTGTGTAAAGAAATGGAGTTGTTAGGTCTAGAGCATGATTCCGGCACAATGGCTAGTCTCTCTCCGGCTGTGACTAATGCTAGTATCGAAAATGTCTTGTTTGTGAAGAAAATCTTCTTGAATATGGCTAGGAAGGAGTTAGTGGCATGGAATGTAATGATAGCAATGTATACGAATAATTCTATGTCTAATGAGGCAGTTGGCCTCTACTCGGAGATGGACGCCGAGGATAGAAGCTGATTCGATTACTATAGCTAGTGTTCTTCCGCTTGTGGTGATCTTTCTGCTCTGTCACAAGGAAAGAAAATTCACGATTACGTTGATTTGAAGAGGTTGCGACCTAATATGTCCGTGGAGAATGCGTTGATTGATATGTATGCCAAGTGTGGGTGCTTATCAGAAGCGAGGAAAGTGTTTGAAGAGATGAGAATCAAGGATGTCGTTTCTTGGACTTCAATGATGTCTGCCTATGGCAGGAGTGGGAAAGGCCATGAAGCCGTTGAGTTGTTCTCCAAAATGCAGGAGTTAGGCATTGAACCGGATTCAATAGCATTTGTCTCGATTCTTTCAGCTTGCAGCCACGCGGGGTTATTGGCAGAAGGGCGTGAGTATTATAGAATGATGACAGAGAGATATCAAATAGCTCCAAGAGTAGAACACTTTACTTGCATGGTTGATCTACTTGGCCGTGCTGGTAGGGTTGATGAGGCTTATGCCCACGTTAAGCAGATGCCGGTGGAGCCCAATGATAGGGTCTGGGGGGCTCTGTTGAATGCTTGCCATGTGTATAATAACATGGATATTGGGGTCGTAGCAGCTGATCATCTGTTCGAACTGGCTCCACATCAATCTGGTTACTATGTCCTATTATCAAACATCTATGCCAAGGCCGGGAGATGGAAGGATGTGACTTTGGTTCGGTCAATCATGAAGAACAGAGGAATTAAGAAAATACCCGGTGTGAGCAATGTTGAGCTCCGCGATCAAGTCCACACTTTTCTTGCTGGTGATAGATCACACCGACAGTCGAAGGAGATATATGAAGAGTTGGATATCTTGGTCGGAAAAATGAAAGAAGCCGGTTACGTTCCTAAAATAGACACTGCTTTGCATGATGTGGAGGAAGAAGAAAAGGAGAACCATTTGGTGGTACACAGTGAGAAGTTGGCGATTGTGTTTGCACTCATCAATAGCAACGCGCAGACGCCAATCAGGGTTACTAAGAATCTGCGCGTCTGTGAGGATTGTCACGTTGCTGTCAAGTTTATCTCCAAGATTGCTGGGCGTCAGATTATAGTGAGGGACACGAACCGGTATCACCACTTTGAAAATGGCGTTTGCTCGTGTGGTGATTACTGGTGATAAATGTAAGTAGGGATGTCGATGGACGGGTTTTACCCGGACTAGAACCAATAAATAATTATTGGTTTTGGTTCGAAAACCGGTCCATTAGGTATTAGATTCAGACCGGATGATCCGGATCTGAGCGGGTCTAGAACCAAAACCTAACCAGAAATCGAAATTGGAACCCTAGTTATTACTTTATAATTTAATGAGCTATGTGGATAAAACCGCTCACCTACTTAAGTTTAGGCTTGTCGATAGATAGGTTTTACTCAACCGTAACCAATAAATCATCAAACTACGGGTCTAAATAGTCCGGTTCTAAAATGGGTCTAGAACCGGAACCGCTGTTTTAAAATTTAATGGGCTATGATAAACGGTTTCGGATCGGTCCAGATAAAACTTACCCATTGACATCTCTACATGTAAGTAATGTCCAATTATTGTGGAAGTTTTGATTACATAAAGCATAAGCTCCGTTTTAATCATCCCTTCTCATTGCCTGTATTCAGGTGAATGCAGCATTGCTTCTCTTATTTTCAACTGCATTTCATTTTGTTTGCAGCCACAGATGCTTTAGTTATATAGGTTTGTCTCGTGTTTCTCGGCTCATCTTTCTTTAGATGTCGTTTGCATTCTCTAAAATTATGAATAGTTGCAATAATAACATAATTCGTGAATTTGTAGCAAATCAGACATTCACAAAAAATTGATAACCAGAAAAATAATGGGTTTTTCACATTGGCACAAAATCAGACATGTACTTGGATGTTGGTGTGGAAAAAATCACATTGTCTCATTTTTCGATCTTGGGAATTTTGGGCATGTCTCAGTGTGCATATTGATCAGTGGTTAATGTTTGGTAAAAGATTGGATTCGGAAATTCATCGCTTATTACCCACCTTTAAATTTCTATATTCAATGGGCCAAAAAAAAAAGTGAACACGATGTAAAGAATTGATATGACCATTAGTCTACAAAACTAAAACTCCACAATACCATAAATAAGTTATTAGTGTCGCGCAAAATTTTTAAACTTTGTATTTGGGTTAAAAGAGAGATCGAGAGAAAGAGAGTTTACAAAAAATGAAGACTGTAAATTGCTTAAGAAAATTGCCAACCAAACCTATTTATATTTGCGGGCATTGTGAACAAAATCTGGGAATTAGCTGTTGGTAGATGAAAATTTAAATTCAGAAGTTGAATAGACAATAAAAAAAATCAAAAATTCATTAAGCAGCACTGAAAGTTGTTAGTCAATTAAAGCTTCTAGAATTTTGATAAGAATTTTAATATATAAATTATTTTTTTATCAATTTAATATAAAAAATTTAAAAGTCGCATCTAAACTCGAATCCGAGACATTTGACTTTAAGTATTTCTATTTTACCACTTGACCAACACACATACACAAAAACAACTTTTTTGCATGGAATCATGTATGCGATGAGGTTTTTGGCGGCCAAATGATGGAAAACTATTTTACTTTAGTATATTAATATAGATAGATTAAACATCATGCAATAATAAACCCCAAATGCAAAGGAAACCCCACTATAGGGGAAAATGATAGAAAACAAAATTCATTATTCAAAATCCAATACTATGCATAATATCCATTATTCTCACGGATTACGCAAAGAAAGTGAGGTGCATTCAGTTAAGGGTAGGCTTCTGGAACTTTCCATGCACAAATACTCTTCATCCTCTTTCCATTCCGCCGGTTTACTGCATCGATACAGCAGTATTCGACTTCAACCTACAACACAATCATCTCCAAATATTCATTGCAATGCATCACTTGTATCCCTAACAATATTGCTAAAACTAATATCTTCCACTACTTCGTATTGACGATAGAGTAGCAGCGACTATATGCCATCGGTGATCCGTTGGTAAATTTTACCGACAGATGTTTCCCGTCGGTAAATTTTTACCGATTTCGATTCTATAGATTCTCTTTGTCCGTCGGTAATAGTAATTACCGACGATATTTTCCATCGGTAATTTACCTTCTTTTTTTTTGTAGTAAGAGAACATAAACCATACAACTATGAACCATAGAACTAATGTAATATTCTTTTGTTTATGTCTTTTAGAAAACATAAAATGATTAAAGAAAAAAAAAGGATTGAATAATTGAACAGATAAAAATAACTTGCAAAGTTCAAATGAAACTGCAAACAACTAGGCTCGCCCCCACGGGCGTAGCTCGGTTGGTTAAGAGTTAGCATATTTGGTGCAAGCAAACAACCAGGCTCTTGATTTTCTAATTATTACCAAAAATAGAAACTGTTTTACTCTAAGAAAGTACCTCTATGAAGCCGGCAGCAGAAGTCAAGCTTCTAACAGTATCCAAGCAGAAGAAATAAGATCTCGTTCCATCGGGCCGCAGGTACTCCCTGTATCCTATTCTTTGATTCGGATCAAATCGAAGCATGGTCATATCACAAATACCTGTCTCATGGCAAAAGAAATAGTATATGAGTTGCTGCCTCAAAAGGCCATAGAATCTCGAAATTTACAATCTCATTTTGCGATTACCATAGTCTCTAAATAATAGCATGCCCCCTGGCTTTAGAACAGCATAGCACTCTGTGATGGCCTTAGGCATTCTGTCGAGTGGCAAGGCCGACAAGGTGAATATCTGGTATATTAGATACATGAATTTCAGATATATCTGGTATATTAGATACATGAATTTCAGATTTCGGACCAATGAACTCTCAAAATTATCATTACTTTTAAGTGATGAAACAACGAGAAATCAGAAAATGAGATCATATAAGTACCAATGTAACAAAATCTACTCCACCAACACAGCTTTTTGCTTCATCGGTGTTATTACTTGCATAAGACTCTGAGGAAAAGGAAACCGTATTCTTATTCAAGAAGTTGACAGAACACAAAACGCTCAAAGGCCTCAAATTACAGATAGTAGCAAAAGGCACCTGAAAATCCTAAATGGTTACTGTAGGACAACCATGAGGGAAACCCAGTTGTTGAAAAATCACAAAGGAATGGGTGAAACCGATGTATAGCAGAGATTGAATTAGAGGCAGTAATAATCTCTTTAGCCCTCTCAAGAGCCTCGTTACTACAATCACAGGCGCATAAGGTGATGCCCTCTCGTCCACTACATAAAAGAATCTAAATTCAGAAAAAAAGTAGCAAGGGCAACTGAAAACATGCAGAACTATTGGATCATCATTAAATCACCACAATAAAGGTAGAGCTGTGCTGCCGCTGCCACAGCCCACTTCCAAAACCGTAGAATGTTCCTTGCAAGAAGATAGTTCTGGGAATTCCTTCAGCAAGTATCGCCTCTCCTGTCTCCGGATACGGTCAATAGTTACACACGGAAAGAAGCACAATACATGTAATTCGACAAGGATCCTTATGTAATATGTGAGGACAACATAGAAGCATAAACTTCATTGCAAATAATAAGGGTAAATAATATATGATGAGGTACATTACACCAAATTCAATAACAAAAATAGCACAAAACAGAATCTGCTAGTAAAACCACAAAACATGAAGGGATGAGTTATGTGAACTAACAACTGACCAGAACAGAGTAATTATAGAACTTCAGAGCAAATACAAAGGTTAAGCTCAACCAATTGCTGAGATGCTAGGAACCTACTGCAGATTCTTCCGAAAATATCTTGCATAAATAAACTAGCAATGTTTGTAACTTTCTTGTAATTAGGGTTCTTGCATTAAACCAGAATTTCACTAAACTCCTGTGATTTAAGCAAAAATCTGAGAAATCACTGAAATAGAGAAACAAAATAAATAAACCCAAATGAGGAACTCCATATTCAATTTCAGTCTTATTGAATCACAAAATTTATTTCCTAAAAAGAAAGGAGCCCGTCTAAAACTTTTCTACATAGAATGATGGTCGAATGTACAAATGCAATAAGCCATGCCAATTACGAAAATACATCAAAACGAATCATTTAACTCTCATAATCAGCAAAATCAAGTTTCTTCAAACCCCACACAAAAAATAAATAAATGGCCATTTATCATGCTAAACTAAACAATCTAAATTCAAAAAATCAATAGTTTGGACGATTGAATTACCTTGAAAACTTGCCGGTAGAGTGGCAGGCATGAAAGTGATCCCACGCTTCGGAATCTCGCTGAGCGTCTTGAATTTGAGTAACCACCTTAGGAAAAGGGAGGAAATGGAACTGAAATGAGGGAGTTTTTTCTACTTCTTCTCTCAATTCGTCCCAATCGAAATCTTTGGAGTGATAGTTTTCTGCATCCCATTTTTGTCTGCTCATCGTTTCTTTTCAAACTGAAGACAAAAAAAAATAGATTCTACAACTCCTGAGGCTGAATTGGTAGAGCCAATTGCACTCTGTTTATATGTATTAGGAAAAAATAGAAGAAATTACCTCAAATGACTTTCAATAAATTATTTTATTTGTAGTTTGACAAATAATCTGCTGAAGCTGAAGAAAAAAAAGGTTCCGTTGCCGGGAATCGAACCCGGGTCTCCTGGGTGAAAGCCAGATATCCTAACCGCTGGACGACAACGGAATTGTGATAAAGATTACCAACTTTTTTATTAAGTTTTATAGGATTCTTTATTTTTCTTTCGCAATGATGTTTTTATTCGACCATAAGTGGTAAAATCTCACTAAGAAATGAATATACAACAAGATTTAAGTGCTATCTTTGTTATTTAGATATCAATATATAAACGAGAGATTGGCGATTCTTATTCCCACATTCAAATTGAGGATGTTCCAAATATATAGACTTGTTTCCATGAATAGTAATATTTTTTTTAACTCATTTACTAATATAAACATATTTAATTGTTTGATTGACTTATGCATTAATACTAATCAAAGAATAAATATGGACATATTAGGAAGTTATTTGTATAATTTTCTTTTCCAATGTATTTTCTTAATCCTTGTGAAAACTTCAATCAGCCTATATAATTAGGACGGATGAAATATAATTACATTGTCACTTTTGAGTAATAACATACTCTCTCCGTCCCAAAATTTATTCTTGGTTTTTCTTTTGGTATGACCCTCAAATTTATTCTCTTTCCATTTATATAAATTACACAATAAAATATTTTCACTTACTACCCTCAACAATATCATTTATTTACATTTTTTATCACTCATGATCCACCAGTATCATACTTATTGTTGGAAAAGTGAGAACTTGCTCGGGAGTATTACAATCAAACCAAAAAGGTAGGAGATAAAAAATACAATGAATTAAATTGAATCTACAAAAACATAAATGAAACAAAACCATAAACTATGTAGAATAGCCAAGTCGAGCAGGATCCCTCTATCCGCAAGACGAGATACGCCCCGGTAGTACTTTCAGTTCTGACGTATTGTCCCCAAAGATAAAATGGCTTCGTCTCGTGGGTAGCAGCACCACAAACCAATAAGCTCCGATGAACTGGATCGAGACTAGGATTGAGCTTCAACTTATGAACTATGTTATACAAAAACGTATGCAAAGAGTTTTGCCAACACGTAGCCAACTTTCGTGTTTTTGTTGTTGTATCGTTGTTGTAAAATGCAAATGCAGGATTGACATATTTAGAAGCACATTCCAATGCAAGGGTTAAATGCACAATCAATGCTGATTAGTGCTAATCAAAGCTGAGTTATGATGGTCAGGCGTTACGCACCATTACGGGGACATTATGTCGTTACCCCATGTTTATTGCTACGTTATAATTTTGGGACGTTACTCGAATATTATGGACGTATCTAGACAAAGACGTGTGTTGAGGTTCAATAGGATGTATCCGGACATCTCCTTGTACAACATCCCATCGAGCAGGGCACTCGATTGGAACTCATATCAACTCAGACCAACTCCACCTTTCGCCTCGTAAAATAAGCGTCCAAAAGGTATATACACCGAACCCGAACAAAAACCTAAGACAAGGCCCAAAAACCAATCCAAAGACCAATTTTCAAGATCCAAATCCACAGATGCAGACCTAGAACTGGAATTAGAACAGGAATAAGAACATGAGCCTAAGCTTGGCGATGGATATCACATGCGGACTTTACGACCCATCACTTGTGCACGTAAAAATACTAAGTGGTGTAGAACACACTTAAATACTTGATTAATTAACACTAATTAATCAATGTGGGATATCATTAATAATATTATGTTTATCCTCTTATCACATAACTTCAAACTTGAGTGATCAAGTTCAATTAACTATTTATCACTTATTGGAAATTGGTTTTTAGAATGTAAATATACCACGATCATCTACTCAAAACGTAGATCGATCCTACATTGTTTAATCTCACAAAATTAAACGTTTCATCACTCAAAATCTTGATCATATTAGTCACTGCTTACTTGACTCTACACGATTTCCAACAATCCACCATATTAGTGGAAATAGCCAAATACATGTATGCGAGTCCTCAAGAGACATCAAGTATTTGGATAGATGGTTTATGGCTTTGAACCTTCCTAGTCAATACCATCGAGTACATAAGCGATTAGTGGACGCGATGCCTTGAACTATTCCCCCACGACGTGCACTAAGACAATTATATTACCACTTTAACACCTCAACCTCATCTGTTCTCACGTTTGATTCCATTTTTGTCATGGACATCCACTCTGGATTCCTAAGTGCTTCGTTTGAAGCTGCTCCACTTCGAACTTATGTATGTGATTCTTTACTAAATATCTTGTCATACTCAACCTCCTTGAAGCATTTAGGAATCATTAAGAGTCGAAGACACAACCTCACCACTAGGCAAGTTTCAACAATCATTTGCTTTACTAGGGAACAAATAACTTAAGCGTTAAACATGAACTCTCATAGCTTAGTTTTCTCATTGAACCAAGTTATTGGGATCTTCAGTCATCATGATTGGGTTACCACTATGATCGTCCTTAAAACGTGGATTTTAACTTCATTCCCTCTAGCAACTTGATCATTTGATCCCGGTTTAATCCTTTGGTTAGTGAATCCACCAAATTAGCTATTGACTTAACATAGTCAACTGAGATAGCCTTACTTGAGATCAAATGTCTCACGGTATTATATCGCTTACATATATGTCGAGACTTACCATTATACAAACCACTTTTCGTCCTTCTAATAGTTGTTTGAATATTGCAGTGAATCATCACCAGCAACACGGGCTTAGACCAACATGCAATGTCTTTTAAAAAATTATGGAACCACTCGGCTTCCTCATCAACTTTATCCAAAGCTAGGAATTTTGATTACATGGTGGATAATGAGACGCACGAAATAGTAGCGAACGTTGTACAATGAAATTTTTGATAGACTGTGAGATAATTATAAAGTTAATTTTTCATATCTTAGAAAAATCTTTAATTTAAATTAATCTTTATTTCATATTTAAAGTATTTAAAAAAAAATATATATGTGTAGTTTAATTTCTATTGATTTTCTTATAGATAAAATAAGTAAAAAGAAAATCATATTTTTCTAATTAGGACTTTAAATTTCTACTTAAATTATAGCGATTTCTATTTAAAATTCAGCCTAATATAACTTATAGATATCAAATTCAGACGCATCAACCAAATATAAAAATTATTTCAATTCCTCTGATCATAAACATAATATAAAAGTGTTTTTCCATCAAAACTGAACGGTATAGAGTTATTTTACATTCTAGTACATATATCCTAAAGGGAAAATATACAATTTTAGTCTAATAAATGACTTTGTGATACTTTTAGCCTAATAAATCAAAAATATCTTAATCAAGTCTAATGAATTGATTTTTTGACAATTTTAGCATATAAGTGATTTTTCGACGTCGAGAAGCACAATTGGCACCGAAAATAACATGTAACTTGTAAATCTAGTCCAACAAAGTTTATGACCTTATGTTTTTTCTATGTCATTTCTCAATATTGATTGTGTTTTTTTGTGACAAAAATCACTTATGAAGCAGTCATGACCCATTAACTGGGCTTGGGGCCCCAACTTTTGTAAAAACTATATATTAGATATGTAAATACATTTTATATAGGCTCGTTTGTCTGTTGGGTAGAATCCTTCTTTATTTGATGAAGGTCACGCTGCTCAAACTCAATTGTGACATCTTTCTTTTTTTCTCTCCTTTATCTCTTCCGTTTCTTGCGTCTTTTTTCCTCCCTTTCTTTTTTTCTTTTGTTTCCTTTTTTTTCTCTTCTCTCTTCCTTTCTTCTCTCTTTTTTTTTCTATTCTATTTCTTTCTTTTAGTTTGTGCCTTTTTCCCCAATTTTCTATTCTATTTCTTCTCTTTATTTTGAGATCTTTTTTTCTTTTTTCTTCTTATATAATTTGTTTTATATTGATAAAATAAAATATGTATATAAATAACATTATATATGTGAATTAACTCTTATCTAAACATGTGTACTCTCTCTATAGATATTTAACATTTAATAACTAAATCTATTATAGTCTAATAGGTTATGATTTTCATCTCTCATTTAAGAGATCTTGGTTCGATATCTCTTAGCTACATAAATTTCTTTTTCTTTTTCTTTTCCTATACTTATTTTCCTGTATCTTTCTTTCATTTTTCATTATAATAAACTCATTATATTATTTAAATTATTATTATTTTAAAATTTTATTTTAAAATTTATTTTATTATTTTTAAAAATTATTATTAATTGGGCCCCCCAGAAAATATTTCCTGGCTCCGCCACTGCTTATGAGCTAAAATTGTTCAAAAATTAATTCATCAAATTTAATTGAAATATTCTTGATTTATTAAACTAAAATTATCATAAAATTAATTTATCAAACTAAAATTGTATATTTTCCACATTCTAAAACATAAACCTATGTGGCATCATGCTGTTTTGTGAAGATCACTGAACTCAAATTTGCTTCCAACTCAAAGCATTGGTCCACAGCGGTCGTCGCCACTCAATGAGTAGTTGACATCAAATCCGCCACCCCCCTTTTCGTCCGCGTTTACGCAATTTTTCTCATTTCGGAGAGGAGGAAAATATATGCTTCTTGAATACCTCCCAACAAAAAACTCACCATTTGAAGCCCCGCAGTATTCCCATGGCCCGTCTTCACCTCTTCCACCATTGAAATGCGACACCAAGCCCCAAAACCCCGTCTTTGATCCTCACGGTTTAGACCCCAATCTGCTGCAGAAGATCGCGTATGTTGCTCTGGTTTGGAGCTCTCTTCGCGGGCTTCTTGTTGGAGACCGGGCTTCGCAGGTTGATCCAACATCCCAAAATTTGATTTGTCTTTTTATGTTAATTTCCATTTCTTATTTTACTTTCTTTTGCTGTCGTTGATTGTGTGGTGGAATACTATGGTTCCGATGACAGAGTTTAATTAGCATCAACGAAGAGTGTTCTTGTTTAATTTTGTTATAAGTTTTATCCATTCCATATTGCTGGAAATCTGGTTAATGGGAGACACGTTGAGATCATCTTTTGTTTCCCTTTGAAGATTGAATTGAATTGATTCTTAATATTTAACTGCATTTCGGTGGTAATCATTCAACTTGAAATGTGGGGAGCGGTAATTTAGGTTGTGTGTTTGGGATATGTTTTCTCAATTAGAATTTGATTCTTAATTGCTCTGAATTTGCAGAAATCAGGAACAGTTCCAGGTGTGGGTTTGGTGCATTCTCCTATCTCCTTGTTACCAATGCCATTTGCGGAAAGTCAATGGAAACAAGCTTGTGAAGTAGCTCCCATATTCAATGAACTAGTTGACCACGTGAGCTTAGACTCGAAATTCATACAGGAATCTCTCTCCAGGTTCAATTTCTACCCGCCCGTGCATTTGTGTTTTCATGTATTCAAATGTCTGATTTCGCCACTAGCATGAAGGTTTCCTTGTTGGACTGAGTTTCATACACCACTCTGTTTCATGTGGTTCACTATCATCTCCAACCTCTACTTAGAAACCATATTTAATTGATAGATCGATGGATATGATCCTCAAGCATAATTTTATTTTTATCCCCGAGTTTATGACTTCATTTTACCCCACAGATGGCAATAACCGAACTTATATCCTGTTGAAAGCCAGTGTTACTTTGATTCAGAAATTAGTTTTTGGAACTGTTCATTTTATATTGCAGGTATTAGGATTTTCAGAAAGGAGGCTTTAGTTGTAAGTTTGGGGAAAAAGGAGTATAAAACCCTATACTAATTTTGTCCCCATATTTTACTGCAGAACCAAAAAGGTTGATGCTTTTACATCCAGACTTCTAGATATTCATGCCAAAATGTTGGATATGAACAAGAAAGAGGTACTTCTTCAGCATCTATTTTCTTGATTCCTAGCTGCTTCTGACTTCTATTTTCTTGTCTGTAGTGTTCGTTTAAGATTAGATGTATCTCTTTATAGTCAATAAATTACAAAGTAATCACTAATCAGACTATTTTGGTGTATTTCTTGGACACTAAGCCAATAATGAGGATTTTGCTGCAAAAGTATTTACTTCTATTGACTTTAGTCTCTTCCTACCTAGCACACTATTAAATTAAACTCACATTTGCTGCATTTGCTACATTTGCACCATGATTTTGAAATGTCTCATTACATACATCCGTAATTAATTCTGGATATGATCCTTTCGGACCATAAACATGAGTATATGCACTGGAGAAGATACTGATATTTTATGTACTTGTGATCTAGGATATACGGTTAGGACTACATCGGTCAGACTATATGCTGGATGAACAAACTAATTTACTTCTCCAAATTGAGCTCAATACAATTTCTTCTTCATTTCCCGGGCTGAGCTGCCTTGTTAGTGATCTTCACAGGTTATTTCAGTATATATTGCTATGTCCTTTACCTTTAGACACATCAGCATATTTGTATGAGTTGATTTTCTGAAGTCCATTGATTGTATGAGTGTGTACACCATTATTGCTTAAAAAAATATTCTCGTAGCTGTACTTCTTTTTATCTTTGTAAGCTATTTTGTATCAATTATTGTCATACAGACAAATTTTGACTCAAATACTACATAGATTTGGTATGTAAGCATTCTCCGTTGAAAGCTGCATCTAAAATAAGCATCTATACGGAGGGATAGTTGAACTTGCAGGAGCTTGCTTCATCAACTCAAGCAACATCTTGCTTTAGATCCAGAGAGGATTCCAGAAAATGATTCTGCTAATCAGTTTGTGGAAGCATTCAACAAAGCCTGGTCTGAATACAATAACCCCAGGTTGGTGTTTCTGACGAGGTTGTGCTTTCAAGACTTTTCAAAAGTTATTGAAGAAGTCGCTAATTAGAGAAAGCTATGCAGGGCTGTGGTTATGGTCGTGGTTCAAACTGAAGAACGGAACATGTACGATCAATATTGGCTTTTTAATCTATTGAATGAAAGATATCCTTTGATGACAACTTTGATGATATTGTTGGTAGATAGTATGTATATTTCTTGGATGTGTTGATATATCTGCTGAAGATATTTGCTTAACTTAAATGTAAGTATCAAGTTAGAAGTATTAGGAAGACCTTAGCAGAGATTGATGCCCAAGGGGAGCTTCTGTCAGACGGAACTCTTGTTGTGTAAGCATCTCGTCGAACTGGATTTCATTAATACTCTAATTACGAGCATCTTCTTTAATCTTTGGAACATTAACGATTGCAGGGATGGTGAAGTAGTTGCAGTGGCCTACTTTAGAGCTGGATATGCACCTACTGATTATCCTTCAGAATCGGTATTTCAACTCTTATTCCATTTAACTTTTTCCCTTTGTTCAGTCAGTATTACAATGCTCTCTCTCTCTCTCTCATCCTTGCCTCTTGTTAGCTAATAATTTGTCATCTACCTTATATGCACACCTTGAAACAAGGTCTTTCTCATGATTAGACTACAATTAGTTATAATCAGCCAATAATTTCTCTTCTACCTTTGACAATATTGATGCCATATGATTCACACATTAAAAATGGGGTCTTTGTCATGCCCAGAAGTTAGACCTAAGATCAGTAATTCTTGTCAATTTTTATTTATTTTGAAAAACAATTGTCCATTTTCTTTATATTTGAAACTTTCTTGTCCATTTTCTAATAGGAATGGAGTTCTAGGCTTTTGATTGAGCAGTCGTGTGCAATCAAATGCCCTTCAATTGCATATCACTTAGCTGGCACCAAAAAAATTCAACAAGAGTTGGCCAAACCCAATCAGCTCGAGAGGTTAATATTTGCTACTCGTAAGATACATATAAATTGTTGGCTATATGTGGTATTGCATTTTTCATGTGGTTTTGTTCACAATTCTTGGGGTGCTCAAGATATAAGTGTATCCTTGCTCTGGTCGTGTCTAATATAATCGATTCTTTGAGCGGGCCATAACCCAATACACGTCTAGTGAGTAGTGAGGAAGAGAACACGTCATTGTTTGCATGTGTATTTATATGCTATCATTATCTACTATACTTCTTCTCGTTCTTAATTGCACGAACAGATTTCTTGAGAACAAAGATGACATTGCTAAATTACAAAAGTGCTTTGCTGGATTGTGGAGTTTGGAAGATTCGAGCATTGTCAAGGATGCAATCGAGAGGCCCGAATTATATGTCATGAAGCCCGAGAGGAGGAGGTATGATATCTCATTTGCTATGACTATGCTGCCAAATTTTTCTGTCATCATTGAACCTGTGAGAACTTTCTCTTAGGGAACAATATTTATGGCAATTATGTAAGGTTCACGCTGCAAGAAATGCAAAAGAAAGGCACGGAAGAAGATGCAGCCTACATTCTTATGCAGAGAATCTTCCCAACTATTTCATCTGCGATTCTAATGCGTGAAGGCATCTCTCATAAAGAGCATGTTCTATCGAACTCGGGATATCGCCACATATCTAAGGTAAAGCATTGGCAATGATTTTGCATCTCTTTTATATTTCAATTAATTATCATCTCATGTTTGAAGCAAATAACAATAATGTAAATATTAAGAGAACTGCATAAACCGAAAACAAACTATAGGTGCTATAAATACTCATAATTTTGTATTCTATTTTTTTGCAAGAATTATAAAATATCAAGATGAAAAGAATTTATACATATATATATCTTACAATGTCATAAATATGACACGGACGGTAAACATAGAAGATAAACGCTCTTTGTATGAAAGAAAAAATTTATTAAAATTCGAAAGTAATAATTCAAGAACATCAAAATACAACCATAGGAGGTATTTAAAGGCATAAAACAAATCCTAATCTGTAACGACCCGGCTTCCGGATTAACGGCTGACCCCACAGACCAACACGAGTCTTTTTCAGTGTGCTTTGTCCTCATTCACACACTCCCTGAGAAAATTTCCCAAGAGGTCACCCATCCCACAATTGCTCCAGTATCAAATAAAGCTACAATAGGTACACCGGTCACATTAATCATACCTGCCAGATTTCCTTGTGCCCGAGCTGCTTACTGCTGGTCTAGGGCATATGCCCTAGCATTTGGCAGCTGTCTCTGATTGCCCCCTTGGCCTTGATTCTGCCGCGGTTGGTTCCCGAGTTGTCTTTCGATTTGCATGGTTCCACCGTTGATTTCGTGGTTTCGTTGTTGAGAAATCCTCTATTTTTCTTTGGGCATCTTTGACAAAATGCCCTGGTTGTCCTGATTAAAGCAAACATTCCCCTCTAAGCATTCTCCGGGTGAACCTTCAGTATTTTGGGTGGGTGCCCGTCCTTTAGTTGAGGTTGCTGCGGATCTCGTTGTTGTGGCGGTTCGGCTGGTTTCCAAACCAAGGTTTCTTTCCATTACTTAGGTTTCTCCATTTCCTTCGTCCCATTTCGTTTCCTTTCCAAGATCTTGTAGTGGGGCATACCCAGTGCATGAGCTTTCCCTTTCTCTCGGGTAAAGATAAAATCACACAACACACAAAATCATAACATTTATATATATATATATATATATATATATATATATATATATATATATATATATTTTAATAAGTGCCTCTGCTGAGGACCATTTAAGTACAAAAGATTACAATTGTCGTCTAGGGTCAGGGTGTCAAGGTGAAGTCTAGACTGAGCAAAAAGGTGCCAACTTCACGATCAAAAAGGTTGGGAGGTCCAGCAAAAGGGATCATCCTTGCCAACCTGAGCTATACATCCTGTAACACCCTAAATTCATAATTTAAAAATGCTATATTTTCTTAAATAGCTAAAGCGGAAACATGTCAAGTGTTTTTTTTTAAAAAATTTAAATATATAAAATCTCTTGAATAAAACTGTCAACTAATGAATCCAACAAACTCAAGTCTAAACTTTGCACAAGAACTGACGCTAACCAACGACCCGAAGCAAACTACGCAGGACTTAATAGTATAAGACAAGTTGGAGTTCTAGTAACTCAAATCCAACAACGATAATAAAGGAAAAGAATTTAAACAAACATAACACAAGTCTTGGAATGAATTAAAAGCGACATAACACCACTCAGCTCACCCACACCGCCACGCCGCCCATGATCACCGACTGAAAACATTTTAGATAAAAGGGTGAGCACAAAAACGATATGGTGGTGGGAACAAGAAATATCATTATTTTTGTACAAAGGTATATACATCGCAGAAAGTAATAGTCGATCATATTCACCTCACCGCTAAAAATCCGCCATGCGGACATATGATATATACGTGATCAACGACTCACCTCACCGGCTTAAAATCACGCCACACGTGCAATAATATGCCACACGAGCAATAATATGAAAGCAATGATTCGCCACACGTGTGTAATACGCCACGTGCCACGCTTATACAAGCAATAATACGCCACACAAAGCTTTCACCATGAATGCAACAAAACACAATAATGATTATAACCATAAACTTATAGTAAGTAAACCCCATAATAAATATGTCTATTCCAAATCACATATTTACAAGTTAAAGAAAATTTCACCCACAATAAATATGTTTATTCAAAATCGCATATTTGTAAGTTAAAGAAGATTTGACCCACTTTGTTTTGTCGAGCACAACAAATTCAAAATCAACTCAATTCGAACCGAGGGTTAATTCAATAAATACAATATTTGTAGAAGGCCTATAAAGAAATCTTAAGCGTGAGACTAAATATCATTACGAATCAAGGGCTAAATTGTTTAAAATCGTACAAGCTGTAACATAAGGGTCTTGTTTTAGAAAACTTTAGGATAAAAAAAACTAGTTTTCATAACTTGTAAATGCCAATTTCTATTAAACAAACTAATAAGCTTATACATATAAATAATTCTAATTAATTACAACAAAGAGTTATATTAATATTCGAAAGTTAGAATTCAACTTTTTTTAATCTATGGAATGACAACTTAATCAAAGTGAAACTTATCTCAAATTATAATAGTATAATATAACTAAACTTGCATATTCGTGAAGCATATACTAATTACTATGCTTAAGTAATTAAGAACTAAATACACGTATATATATACATACAAGTTATAACAATATTCGAAGTTAAGAAATCAAATTATTTTCATAATTAGATTTGGTTACTAATTTAATCAATAAATTTAATGATCCGATCCAAAACAAATTACCAATTTGTAGTAAAATTGAATTCCATCTAATTGCTATACTAATACTACTACCGAGTAGGTTTAAAATATAATTTATGTTGAAGCCTACTATCAAAAATATCTCCTCAAACTCTTAAAATAATATTAAACAATTAGCTAATGTTCATGAATAACAATTTGATAGCTACTAGTGGAATAGAGGTCTTGTTTTCAAGACTAATAATTCTTGGGAAGAAAAAAAATGGTTGACAAGGAATAGGAAAACTTACCAAAAGTTAAACTGAATTTAACTATTAAGCACGATGCTTTTAGCAAGAAAAATTGTGTTTGTGAGTGCTCATGTGTGTATGAGTGTGTGTAGTGTTATGTGTGTGCGCCATGTGTGTGGAGTGTGTGTGTGCGTTGTGTTGTGTGTGTGTGTGTGGAGGTGTTGTGTGTGTGTGTGTATATATATATATATAAATGAAACTCTAATCAAATCCTAATCATACTTGAACTCTTCTTAATTAAATCTAAATCCTAGATAAATATAAAATAGAACTTGGGCTCCACAAAATAATATTCTACAAAGCCCAATTTGAGAATAAATAATATAATTTGACAATTATATAAGCCCAAAACTTAATAATATAATTTGATAATTTCATAAACCCAAAATTTATTTTATTACTTAGCCCATATATGTAAAGTAAAATTTGAAGGCCCTAAAATAAATTATGAAGTTAGTTTTCTAGCTAGGGGCGTAACTACGGACTCCTCAAGTCAATACATAATAGAGCATAACAACAAATCCAACGTAAATTATTTAAAAAAATTAAAGCAAATTAAATCAAGCAAAAGTGGGACGTTATACATCCAAACTAAGAAACGAAACACCCTTCCCGGCGATCTACGATAGACTTAATCTAGAAAAAAGGGCTAACATGTGCCTAAGCGGACTCTCTATCGACGCCTTGTCTTGGTCTTCCTCTCGGTTCCTCTCTCGGTCTTCTTACGGATCTTCCTCCTCATCACCATGACACCAACATCTTCGGGTTCATGCTGGCTCGCAGGGCAACAAGGGTAATAGACCCAGTGTTCTTCAGGTCACAGGTCTGCTGGAGGTAGTGCGAAAGGTTGTGCGATTCCGCTAGGTCGATGTGATGTTCTCGACGATCGACTCGTGAAGGGGCTACAGTGCGCCATTGTGAGGCCGGCGGATCCGAAGCTATCGTGGGGATCCTCGATCGTGGTCGCAGAGTCGCAAGTCTCGCTTATCATCGAGGGACCCTGGATGGGCCTCCCCATAATCGCATTCACCCGAGAGGTAGGAGGTGGAGGAGGTGGAGTGGGTATCATCGTATGTGGTACTACAGAAAGTTTGGTACTAAAACCGATCGGTGTAAAGATACCGTGGAATTTCATCAGTAAAGGGTAGCGGGTCATGATTCATCCATCTCTCAAGATCCGGAGAAACGCTAAAAGTTCCCAAAAGGACGACTCGTGAATAGTTCGAGGTTGCGATGTGTCATCCGGTTGTATCGACCATGGTTTCGGTCTTGGAAGGAGTTTCACTAGCCTTACCCGCATCGTAATCATCGAGTCCAAGAATGCGAGCCTCCCGCACGTATTGACGAAACGGGCTAGAAAACCTCGAGAAGTTCGATGGGGTCCTCCGAAATGTCCAAATCATCTCAAACGCCTCCTTCCGTAATCACGAAACCAATAGTCGGTTGGTGATACGTTCGGTGTGTAGTATGGTGAAGTCCGGTGGATCCATCTAAAGGAATAAGTTGATCATGAGATGAAAATTCTAAATTTCAACGATGTAACTTAAACAAGATCTTAAACATTGTAGTACTTGTTCCTATATTGAGAGTTTTCTACAAGCGACTATTCGCTTATCGGTTGTTCTAGGTTCTTCTAATCAAAGCATATAACTCAAAATACTTTTGTAAAGTAAGCCCACCTCGATGGCCAAAGCTTGAAGAATTAAACTCGCGAACTCGTCTCGTGAAAAGCAATGCTAATCTCCTTGTCAACAAAGCTACAAGATAAACTAATCTTACGAGATCTCGTAATACTAGCCTTTAAGTCTAGATAAAGTGAAGTTACTATCCTCGATTCACTATGCTCGGGTTTTCAAAATTTTAAATTAAATCTGAAAAACCATTTTGTTGGCTAAGGCCACCAACAATACCATTGGTTGTCTTTATTTGAAAACTAAATTTGATTTTGAAAATCAAATTAAAAAAAAAACAACTTTTATTGCAAAAGTATGCAAAAATTTATAGTTTATTTCAAATAAAGTATTTTCATGCTTTAAATAATAAACAAGTAATTTATACTTTAAAATATGCAAACAACAATATTTCCATAAGTCGTGGAAAATTTAACGTCGAACAAATGTCATTCAAAATAATAAATTCAAACAAGTCTAAAATCACTTATAAACATTCCATAAATCAAATAACTTGGTACTCTAAAATATACCCATAATTAAATATTATGCTAATTATCTCACAATAAAGATTAATTAAACAAAAATTATCACTTTATAAAATTCCTCCAATCATAATCATTTACTTAACACAATTAAACTTATACCATATAATAATGCATATAGCAATTTTATAGCAAATAATATTATTTCCATGTACCAATTCCAATTAACAAATCAATTACTAATTTACTGAAGGCTTGAAACATAGCCCATTACCAAATTAAAAACAAAAATGGGTCCAACAAAAATTAAACAAAGATGGACTTAAATAAAGAAGAAAGATAATTCTCTCTCATAAATCTCGTTTCACTCTATCTCCGCCAAACATACCCACAAACCTCCCTTTTTCTCTCTAAACACTCACACACACACATCATAGAGAACACACACACGCACTTCCTTCTTCTTCTTCTCCCCAGCCTCTCGCTCTCTCTCTCTCTCTCTAAGATCCCTAAAAACATAAAATTATCCCTCCATTCTTCTCCTGTGCTGATTCCGGCGACCTCGTGATGAGCCATCACCTCCCTCATTTCCGTCTCTCCCTAAAATCCTAAAAACATAACCCTCATCTCCTTTTGAAAAAGTGAAACCATTCACTTGGTGAAGCCGCTCATTTAGTGAAACCATTC